>JAXIVJ010005528.1:0-62500 GCA_036785665.1 Chirona hameri
TCTCTCTCTCTCTCTCTCTCTCTCTCTCTCTCTCTCTCTCTCTCTCTCTCTCTCTCTCCTCTCTCGCTCTCTCTCTCTCTCTCTCTCTCTCTCTCTCTCTCTCTCTCTCTCTCTCTCTCTCTCTCTCCTGCCTAACCAACTGCTTGTGCCGCGAGTTAAAATCGGACATCAGCAACCGACCACAGCTTTTATCATAACATGAGGGGCATGACCTAAGGTTCCACCTGGTGCAGCCAGACGTGTCATTGGTGAATCAATAGTAGTACGGGGGTAGAGTCTAACGTTACGATCTCCGCTTAGAATGAAGATCAGCAACGGAAGGCACCGGTATTTTAGCGTAATCGGATCCCATATCAGTTAGGAGGTATCTTAGCTATAATCCCGAACAACAGGGCCCAGTTGTGTCTCAGAAATACAATGGTAACATTTATTTGTCTGTGTCTAGTCGCTAAGAGCAAACCAAAACCGCAACTTAAAAAATGACGCCATGAGTTGCTTACACTTAGGGAGCCATAGATCGCGCCGTGCCAGTGCCGGCGCCACCTTCGCTGTGCCGTGCCGTGGGGGGGGGGGGGGGGGGGGGGGGGGCGTTTCGACGCCCCCTTGAACTCGGCTGCTATGGGACGTAGACAAACACCGAAAAAAACGTTCGAAAGGTCATCAAAAATAATTTGGAAACTATTTCTGTCATTTTTGTTTTACTCAGGTCAATATTGAAGTCACCAGAGGTCATCAAAGGCCAGATTTTCCAGTTGTGAAACTTCGCTCCAGAAACCCCAAATATATCGGGAACTATGCTAGCTAGAAACAAATGGAAAAAATGATCGAAAGCTCTTGCAAAAATTATATTGCTAAAGTGTCCTGAAATTTTAGCTCAGGTAAGGCTCCAGAGGTCATCAAATCTAAACAAAATATATTTTTGGCAAAACTGTTTTTCGCATATAACTTTTACCAAATAAAGATAAAACAATAATTGTGACGCCATCATGTTTGTCTCGTCAAGGCACATCGAACCATATTAATGTTGACCAGGTTAGGTCAACTCCGAAATTTGACTTCAGGTCAAGGTCAAGTGTTGACCCAAGTAGGTCATGTTGCATATTGGAAGACGTGCCTCGACGAGACAAACACATTTGTTCCGGTTTCACTTATCTATCTGCATTCGGTCGAGAGTTATTGACAAAAAGTATTGGTGGCCTCGAATGATCTCAGCTGACCCTGTAGTGGTTACTGAACAAAAATTGCACCTGGATCATCAATAATGGCCTATGATAACATAATCCAGACGGAATTGGACTAATATCATGCATATCCTCAGAATAGGAAGCATTTGAATATTTCCCCATTGACCTGTAATGGGAGGTCACGAAATTGATCCGCCCTAAAAAAAGTCGACCCGACCTTAGGTCACCGATATAAAACAAAATCAGAGATGCACGAATTGTAGGTATCTATGACCTTATGACATTCTGTAAGTTTGAAACCGATCGGTCAAAAAATGTGGCTGTTGTACGACCACCAATTTTTTGTTGGATGTGGGGTCACGTGACCTAGCCTAGTGACCTGACCTGAGATGACTCGAGGTCAATAATTTTTCACAATGTGATTCATTGATGCACGAACACCTGTGCAAAAAAAACGGCTGCGCGCAGCAAAGTCGTTATCCGCTAGCCTTGAAAAACCTTAGAGGGGGGGGGGGGGGGGGTGTAAACGCCCCCCCCCCCCCGCACGGCGCGGGAAAGGCAGTCAAAAATAAAGATATTGCTTTGAATGTTTTGTGTTGATATCTTCCATATTTGTTTCTCTATTGTATATTCGGATTTTGTAATATATTCTGTAATATCTATCTTCGATTTTGTGTTCATTTGCCGAAAAAAAGTTTTTTGATCTTTTAGGGTAAAACAAAACAAAATTTCACAAATCCGAGAAAAAACATTTTAACAAGAATGTAATGTTGTTTCTTTTGACGTTTTTTATTGGCAATTTTCATCAGACCTCGGTTTTCTACGGTTTTTCAAACATGTATCGTTTTTCACCCAAAAAATTGCATGACATGACGTCATTAAAACGTCATTATCTCCCAAAGTACTGCATCAATTTCATTTTGTTTCTTCAGAAGACGTATAATTGATGTAGCATAGAGTACTGTAAGTTTTACGTCAATACCTATCATAATTATCTGAGCCATACCAAATTTAAGGGAGGGGCACTTTGATATGGGTGACCCTTGCAAATTCAAGGGGTACGGTACCCCGGTGCCCCCCCCCCCCGTTCCGCCGCCTATGATGTCATCCGATTGCTTAAAAGAATTATACGTTTTTTTTCCCAGAATAATTGAGTTACATAGTAAAACGTACTTATAAAGGTGGTAGAAGTCCACGGTAGCCACATTTTTCTGGAAATGACCTCTTCTGCACGTAAGGACATTCCAAAGTGCGCGGTGATGCCACCGCGTATTTTCTGCAGGACCGGCTGAGGCAGAGCCAGTCATCTATTTTATGCTAATAAGAACACCTCACATATGGAATATTTCCGGTAAAATACGCAATATTTGAAAGAAAATAAACTTGTCTTGTTCCAACGACAGCAGCAGTTACCTAGTTTTCCCCTAACATTCTATATTTTTCATGAATTTTCATGCCAAAAAATGAATACGCCACCACCAAATTATCAACGCTAAGGCCGGAGATAAGAAAACCACAAAAACACAAAACCTCAACGAACAGTGTGTAGTAATACAAAGTCCCGTCAGTTTTGAATTGCATAATAATTTTGTGATCCAGTGTAGGACTTGCAGATAATTCAAAACTCTAAAATTGATCTTAAGATAAAAGTGGTGGACAGTAGTGCCGATCAAGTACTCGTTATCTGATACTAGTCTCGAAAAACGCCCAAGTTTAACGCTGATAATTGCTGAAATAATGGACTAAATGAGCATTGAGGTCCCTGTTATATGTCTTAAACGTGTTTAAAGCTCATACAACTGCAAAAGAGTGCATTTACTTTCAGGATGGAAACCGTATAATCCCTTTAATAACTCCGCGCACCGCGCTCCGCGCACCGCGCACCGAAGTCTTCCGTCAACTAGGGGAAAACAATGTATGAGCCATGCGTATGACCGTAGCCATGGTTTCAGAAGCTTATTTCTTTGCAGCTATTCGGTCGAAGTGACTGCAAACTTGCACACAAAACGTTAATGTCGTAAAATTATCTGCCGGTGTTTCCTTTCAGCAAGCACAAGTGTACCTACACAACAAATAGGGCACATTAACACCATAATATACCCGTTTTTCTGCTACCAAAATTCAATTTAAATTCCTGTAAACTTCCCTCAAGAAAAGTACAAATATCATCCTGATCCCTTCCATGCTTCCATTGTACCGATACTTTTTCCAAATGCTTTTATGATATTGAAACTTGCAATATTTCTCTCCAAAACTGGGAGACAATCTCCCCAGTCTGACGACTGGGGAACGGTGTCCCCCTCCGCCCCCCCCCTACGGCGACGCCCTTGGGTGTGCGTCTTATTGATAGTTTTCGATATGCCTCGCCTTTGCGCCTCGCTGTGTTCGGAGGGTGCACGAAATAAGAAAACGCCTTCAGTCGATGGCCGGTTAACCCATCCCTTTCCCAATGTCCGTGAAGTTGGCGACTTATTTAGCGACTTATTTAGCGACGACCTCCGATTTCTCCCAAAATGATATATATGATCAATTAGATCACGAGAAACACGAATATGATGTTTGTTTTTCTATAGCATGTGTCTTTCAAAGTCAAAATCAAGGTCAAAGGAAGCTACTGCTCGATTTGGATTTTTTTAAACAAAAATTTAGCTCAGGAAAAGTTGTAGCCACACATCGAAAATCGAATTAATCGAGGTCCAACTTCAAGGTCAAAATCAAGGTCAAAGGACGGGGAATTGGAAAAGTGCCAGAAGTTACTGCTCGATTTGGATTTTTTTAACCAAAATGTAGCTCAGGAAAAGTTGTAGCCACACATGGAAAATCAAATTAATCGAGGTCCAACTTCAAGGTCAAAATCAAGGTCAAAGTACGGGGAACTGAAAAATGGCAGAAGTTACTGCTCGATTTTTTAAAAAAACAAAATGTAGCTCAGGCAAAGTTGTAGCCGCTCATCGAAAATCAAATTAATCGAGGTCCTACTTCAAGGTCAAAATCAAGGTCATCGAAATCGAGCATCGAGCAGTAACTTCTGCCACATTTTCAGTTCCTCGTCCTTTGACCTTGATTTGACTTTGAAGTTGGACCTCGATTAATTTGAATTTCTATGCGCGGCTACAACGATTCCTGGGCTACATTTTGGTAAAAAACAAAATCAAAATCGAGCAGTAACTTCTGCCACTTTTTCAGTTCCTCGTCCTTTGACCTTGATTTTGACCCTGAAGTCCGACCTTGATTAAATTAATTTTCGATGTGGCGGCTACAACTTTTCCTGAGCTACATTTTGACAAAAAAGCCAAATCGAGCAGTAACTTCATTTGACCTTGATTTTGACCTTGAAGGACACGTGCTATAGAAAAAACATAATATTCGTGTTTTTAGTGATCTAATTGATCATGCATGTCATTTTGGGGAAAATCGGAGTTCGTCGCTAAATAAGTCGCTAAATAAGTCGCCAACTTCACGGACATCCTTTCTCAGGCCTAAGAAACTGAATTTCTCACACGGGAAATGGTTCTGCACCCTTGATCCGGCAGCTATCGTACCTTCTCCGGCGCGGCGTGAAGTACTGCCTTCAGCATCTCCATACCATCGAGGGCCTTGTTTCCATCGAAGTCGTGTGACTGGAAATAATGATACCTGCGAAATCATGGAACCGAGTTATTGATGAGGTCACATTTTTTAGAACACTTAGTGAATTTACTTAATCTGGTTGCTTGGCTGCGTTTCTGCTGTGTTCACTGGAGACGTTTGTGGCACTGTCAAAAGTTACATATTGCTTCATTCAAATTGTATGGGATGCTGCTGGACCTGCTTGGCCTGCAGCATGCTGGTGGGCCAAAGTTGCCTGCAAGTTATCTGCAGGTTTCCGAATTAGATACAACCAGTTTGTTCACATTATTGAGCTGTTTCACTAAACAAATTCCTTTTAATATGTTTCCATATGTTGATAAGGAAATTTCACCCATGACTGTTGAACAATTCAGTGAAATTGTATAAAATCATCGTACAAATATATTCCGAAAGTATATGGTGATTCGCGAATCCATCCAAATCTCCCCGATAACAAATATTTTAGTAAAATGGAATAAACCCAGAGCAAAACGACACCTACTAACTTCCGACAAGCGAAACTTCAAAGGAAGACTTCGAGCTATTGAGCACAAAGTTCCGAAAACGATTTGTGCCGGATAAGCTAGGGAATGCAACCTAATCCGATTGCCTTGATCACAGATAACAGGAGATCTGTCTCCTGCTATCTGTGCCTTGATCTAAAGACATATCATCTTCTGCAACACGATGACTGCAAAGCTCCACCAAGATGACTGCAACACAACTCCCGCCCAATAACGGCCAGTGAATAGGATGCATTACTTCAATTCTGATGTTGCGATGCCGTTAGGTGTGCTAAATGCGTTTTAATTTCATCTGTTATTTCATCTTACATCAATTAATATAGGTCTGAAATAGTTAAGAAATACAAGTAGACAGAGACATACAAGAGAAATACAGTATATATCTACAAACAATGCCAATTTACATGATAGCATTGATACTTACATACATCCAAAAAGGAAACATAAGCGGGAAGTGGATTTAAAGAACCGTGACGTAATCGTCATTTCACACCGATTTTCCACCTCCGCATGTCATTCCTAGAATCCTGCTCCCACCAGCCGTGCCCAGCGAACCGCATCCCGGCGGCCCGGGGGATGGAGGGGGGGGGGGGGGGGGGAGGAGAAAGAACACTGCGGCGCCTCCTGCCTCGAGACGGCCGGACCGGGCGGGGCGGGCGCAGATGGCGGTACGGTTTGTATTGATCTCGGTCTGCGGCTCGGTCCCGCGGGCCGAGGCGCAGCTGTCTGCAGAGGCGCGGCCCCGCCTGACTGACCAATCGCAGCAGGGCGCCGCCGGTCGCGCCGGGGCGGACAGAGTCTGGGCGGACCCAGGGCAGAGCCGTGGCTGCCCACCGCCGACCAGAATAACTGCGTTGCCTTTGAGCGGTAGCCAGTACAGGTCTGATTCATATAGATTTGGAGAAATATATTTTTCTTCCATGTATGTTTTAATTGTATCCTTGGGCAAATTGGACATCAAAATTGGATATTTTCAATCCTGCATACTTTACTTTATGCATTGCTAGTTAAATGCATATATTAATGGATGTAAAATCAGGGAAGTAAGTAAACCATAAACCAAAAATATCAACATATTATCTGAACTCTGAAGTGAGCCGTTTGCATACAAGACCTGACCTACAAGGTCACTTAGTGGAACAATTATTACACGTTATATGACAAAAAAGTATATTTAGTCGTCCTGAGCATTTATGTTTATTTTTGAAGAAATGGTACACAGGCTTGTGAAATGTGAAAATATCGTACAATTTCGCGGAAAACTCACACCTACATTTCGGACAAAAATGTTATCCCGAACGATGCCAACTATTGGCCAGCTCGCCAGTGAACCTAGGACGGGTCAGACGGGCGACTGAGATGTCTGAGCGGACTTCAAGATCAACAATGTAGACTAAGACGACAGCATTGCACGATACAACAATAGAGTTATTACTTGAAATCGACAGACGAGACCAAAATATATGGTAAATTTATCACATTTTGCATATATAAACATTCCTACCGAAAGATATTTCAAGTTAAAGTTGATAAGCGTTCCACACTTTTAACGACCGGTACTCTCAAGTTCTTGGTAACGAATTTCGGTGTTCACCAAAATCCGGTATTGCTTTTTGTCGGCGATTTGTTCATTGACTAATCAGGGACGTTGCCACGCTTCTTGGCGCATTTACTTCAATTCTGGCCCTATGACTTGTTTACAAATCAACATTCAAACCAGAGATAGTGATGGGTGATACTGTTGGTCACCATATATAAGTGCATATTTTTAATTTCCAAAAATTTAATTTTCGAAATAGAAAAAGTAGTTATTTCACTTTTAAATTGAGATGCGATCAATTTGACATATGTAATAAAATAATGCAGATAAATAAATCACAAGTCATTATTTCCCTTTAACCCTCGCCTTACGAGTACCTTTTTCACCTTCGCCCTACGGGGGTTCTAAAAAGACCCCCTGCTAACTTCCAAACCAAGCAACATAGAGCAATGCGGTAAGAACCAACATGTTACCAGTCATGAGAGGAATCTAACAGTATGATATTTTTAGGTTTCAGGTCAATGGATGGCCTTCCAGGTCAACGGGTGACCTTCCCGATCAAGTGAATGACCTAAGATCGACCACGTCCAAAATAGCGATTGCACAGGGCGCTTAGTATAACTTCCGACCGGAGAAAGAAGAGAGACACCGTAAAATGTAACATGTTGCCTGTCATAAGGCAAATCCAAAGGCATCTCATTTGGATAATATAGGTCAACTGGTGACCTTTGGGGTCAGGTCAATGGCCCTTTGGGGTCTGACATGACCTTGACGAAAAAGTCATAGGTTACTCATAGGTTAAAAGGTCATAGGATCTAATAGTCGTATACACTTCAAATTTTGATAGGATACGTATAATTGTTGTAAACTCAGCAATTGAAAAGTTCAGCAAGATGCGCTGCATGTGTACAAAGTTATTCAATACAAATATAAAGGGGGCGGGGGATCGTTTTAGGACCCTCCGTAGGGCGAGTAACTCTCGCCCTACGGAGGGTCCTAAAACGATCTCCCGCCCCCTTTATATTTTTATTGAATAACTTTGTACACATGCAGCGCATCTGCAGGAATGTTTCACCTTTCTATTGGTTTTGAACTGAGATAGCCAATATCTTTGGCCATTATTGAAATGTCTCAATTATTAAGGTCGTTTTCCCCCAAACTTATCCGTTTTTAAAAGGAAATATTAACCTTTTCCACAAAAATGGAGTTATTACTTGAAATCGATAGACGAGACCAAAATATATAGTAAATTTATCACATTTCGCATATAACAATTCCTACCGAGAGATATTTCAAGTCAATGTTGATACGTTTCCACGCTTATAACGACCAGTACTTGCAAGTACTTGGTAACGGATTTCGAATTCCGGGCCTGTCTCGTATTGTTTTTTGACAAAATTGTATAGAAAATATGTCTTGCACTCTGTCTATTGTGATTATGTGGCCTAATATCCTTAACAATCAACAAACATTGAATAATAAGGTAACCAAATTAGCAGTTAACTTGGGCACGCTACGACGGTCTAGTTAGTGGTTGCGACCCTCAATTGTTTGAAAATGGGTTCATTTGTTTTCAACATTAGGCGTTTTGTATAGTTTTGTCTCTGGCTGTATACACCACTATGTTTTAGCTTATCATGCACAAATAATCATTTATAAAACACAAATCAACACACAATGAACAAACTGGCAATGGAATCGAAAATTCACTTGGGCACGCAACGGCGACCTATTTAGTGTCGGTGATTTGCTTCAGGGACCAATCAGAGACGTTATCAAAAGAAAGAAAAGCGCCAGATATGTCGCGCATCAAAATAGTGAAGGAAAACACCGATCATGAACTCCGAAAGAAGTATATGTACTTGTTTGTTAATTTCCAAAAACAAAAATTCGAAATAGACAAAATTGTGATTTCATTTTTAAATTGAGACTCGATCAATTTGAAACCATGCACGATGCATAAGATAATGCAGAAAAGTAGATCAAAAGGTGAATATTCCTCTTTAAGCAATTGAATTTCGAATTTGCAAAATAGGGTCTAGGCTAGTGCCGCCGCTGATTGGCTAACAGCCACTTCAAGATTGTTGGTCCTGGAAGTTAGACGACCTGTATTTCTCGAACCTTGGCGAGTACGATGTAAACAACGGCCAACGCAATAGGTTGCGGTCCAATTTGAAGTTTTTCGCGTTATTTGAAGTCTCAGTTATGACTTATGGATTGATTGTTTTGTAAAATAAATATTGAGCTGTCGCAATGCCTCGTAACCGTCACTGTTTTATGTGCGGGAGAAGACACAGTTCCACAATGTTCGTATTTAAGTCGCCAGAATTGTCTGAAACGATTGTGCCATATTTTGGCAGCGTAAAGGTTTTCTCTATATCTCTCTATAGCTCAATAATGGCGTCATCATCCCAAATTTAAAAAACTTAATTTGTATAAAGTTAAGTGACTTTTCGAGATAAAAAGATCACCATCGTTTTAAGAAGCACTTACTTCATATTTACGACTACAACCAGCGTATATTTGACAACTTTCAGAAAGGTGAAACTTTCTCTTTAACCCGCACCGTGCCGGTGCTCGGCACCACCTTCGCCGTGCTTTAACTCGGCTGCTATGAGACGTAGACAATAACCGAAAAACCGTTTGAAAGATCGTCACAATGCATTTTGAAACTATTTCTGGCATTTTTTTTTGCTCAGGTCATTATTGAGGTCACCAGAGGTCATCAAGCGTCAGATTTTCAGGTTTTAGGACTTCGCTCCAGAAACCTCCAGATATCACAGGAACTGTGATAGCTAGAAACAAACGGAAAAAGCAATGGAAATTTCTTGAAAAATACCATCACCAAGGTGTCCTCAGATTTAAGCTCAGGTTAATAGTTTAGGCTCCAGAGCTCATCAAATGTCAAAAAGGCTATTTTTAAGCAAAACAGTTTTCACAAATATCTTTTTATCTAATAAAGATAGAGCAATAATTTTGACGCCATCGTGTTTGTCTCGTCAAGGCGCGTCGCATTATGTACATGATGATCAGGTTAGGTCAACTTATAAATTTGACCTCAGGTCAAGGTCAAGTGGTGACCCAATTAGGTCATGTTACACATTGGGAGACGTGTCTCAACGAGATAAACACATTGGTTCCAGTTTCACTCCTCTATCTTGATTTTGTCGAGTTATTGGAAAAAAGTGTTGGTAACCTTGGATGACCTGATCTCTGACCCTGTAGGGGTCACTGAACAAAATTTGCAACTGGAACTTCAAGAATGGCCTATAACATGATCCAGAAGGAATCGGGCTGATGTAATCCATATCCTCTGAATAGGAAGCATTCCATTATTTCCCCGGTTGATATATAATGGGAGGTCACGAAATTGACCCAACCTTAGGTCACCGATATGCAAAATCCGAGATTAACGAATTGTAGGTACCATTGCCCTTATGAAATCCTGTAAGTACGAAATCGATCGGTCAAAAACTGTGGCTGTGGTACGACCACAAACATTTTTGGAGGTGGGGTCACGTGACCTGGCCTGGTGACCTGACCTGACATGACCCGAGGTAAAACAAACTCACGCTATGTGGGTAATTGGTGTGTCAACAGCTGTGACAAAAACGTCGGCACGCGGTGCCGCCGTTTTTTTGCTATCCCCGAAAAACCATTGGGGGGGGGGGCGCCTAAACGCCCCCCCCTCTCCCCGGCACGGCGCGGGTTAATCAACCAACACATTGAATGATAAGCGAAAGGATCCGAGCCGGTCCGCCGACCGGCCGGTTGCCTGACTGGTAGGCTGTACCGCACAACATGAGTGTAATGCGGAACATCAGGCTCGCTGGTCTGTTCCTGGGGTATGGGCCATGGGGTCTTAGGGTAGCGCAACTGTAGCAGTTGCCAACTGCTACGGTCCTATGCCGTCTGGAGAGATGTTCACACTCCTCTCATATAAAATGACGGCCAGATTACACCGTATACAGGCAATACATCGGGAAATCGAATTCGCCCGATCTCTGGCAAAGAAATCAGTGATTTCTCCCCCGCGCCATTCTACCGCTGGAACAGCAGGTTCAGATATAAATTTATTACGGATACTTATAACTGCTGCTGTCGGAAAGGCTTCAAATTTGAAAACAATAGTGGAATTGTGCTAACCGATGCGTGTGACAGTTTTCACCCGCATTGTTGCGAAAGCATGACGAATGTGTATAGATACTACAATTTGATAGGTGGGTGCCCAGCTCACCACCGATTTCCCGACGCTGCGACCAGGGCCGCAGTTATCGGCCCCGCTCGTTCTTTAGCTGCGTTCCTACCTTCAGGTGCAGAAGAGTGCATCATGTGTCGGGCAGTTCGCAGAGTCGCAGGTTGTGCGGGAAACCGGCATTAAATTATACAACAATCCCATCGACACTCACCGGAATGGAGCCACATGATGTTATGCACAGCCAAAGCATGTTTTATACCATTCTCTCATCAATGTCCAATCCCATCGAGACCAGCGGCCAAGTCAGTTCAGCATATCGGGGCCCAGGTTGAGCACTGAGCAGTTCTCGGCCTATTGCGAATAACGATCACAGCGCTGGAGTGCTCTGACAGATCGACGCCGAAGTTTCAGATGACGGAGCGACCCTACACCACCCCAGTTACATGCTCAATTTGACACGGGCAGCCGCAAAACGCGTTGAGTCTAAGCCATTTGTGGGTGATAAGTTGATAACCGTTCACTTATGTATTTCTGCCACTAATTGGATGCAATTGCACAGCTTGCTCACAGTGGCGTTACCACCAATTACAATTTAAGGGGACCGGAGAGACGACAGCGTTCTAAAGGCGATTATTTTTGCAACGCCCTTTGACCTAATGTTACAAGACGATCAAAGTTGAGAAAAGGTTTCCCCGTCCCCCGGTTTCGACGCCCATGCTCAAAAAGGTAACTTGTGAACTATTATGGAATCCCATAGGCCCGGGAACAGGGGGGGGGGGGGCAGAGGGGCGTTTGCCCCCCCCCCCCCCCCCCAACTTCGGGACCGGGGAGGCCCAACTTTGGCGTAGCTGATTTTAACGTACGAACCAGCATGTTACCTGTCATCATGAGAGGAATATAGAAGTATGCAATTTTTAAGTTTCAGGTCAGCGGGTGACCTTCCAGGTCAAGTGAATGACCTAAGATCGACCACCTCCAAAAATAAAATAATGATTTTGCACTGTCCGTCGCCATTACCAAAGTTATGAGTATAAAACGATTTGGTTAGCGTCAAAATGGTGGTCGTTGTATTAGCTATCGGGCGTATCGATGTTTTGGTCTGGGCCAGTTAATGACCTCTTAGGTCACTGAAATCGTCACCATAGACGATACTTGCTATGCGTTTTGCA
Organism: Chirona hameri; assembly: GCA_036785665.1. Classification (NCBI taxonomy): domain Eukaryota; kingdom Metazoa; phylum Arthropoda; class Thecostraca; order Balanomorpha; family Balanidae; genus Chirona; species Chirona hameri. The sequence goes on from JAXIVJ010005528.1 coordinate 12,225, forward strand.
TTACAGCACATGTACAGGGAGCTTAGTATAACTTACGAACGAAGTAAAATATAGAGACACCGTAAAAAGTAACATTATGCCTGACATAATGACAATCAAAAGGCATCCCATTTTGAGCATATAGGTCAACTGGTGACCTTTAGGGTCAGATCAATCGACCTTTGGGTTCTGACATGACCTTGACGAAAAGGTCATAGGTCACGATCTAATAGTCGTATACACTTCACATTTTGATTACGAGCGAGCGCGAAGCGCTCGCTCGTCTTTCCGTGGTATATGGGACAAATTCGAATATGAGCGGCCCGGCCCGGCCCGGCCCGGCCCGACCCGTGGCGACGCTTTTGAGAAGCTTATATCTCTGCAACCACACGTTCGATTGACAAGCGGACTTCTTTGCTTAGCAGCCCCATCCAACCTACCCTGTTTGAGATCGGTGCTCACTCATGTGGGTGACTACCACTGCGCGTGGCACTACCACTGCGCGTGAGGGGTGTGAAAAGTGTTTTCTCGCAAAAAAAAAACTCTGCAACGGCTGAGCCGATTGTGTTCAAATTTGGTGTGTGGTTAGGGACTTCTCAGCCGCCACTTTCTCACAAGTCAGGGATGCACGTGCGCACGTGCCTCTGCACGTGCGCACGTGCACACCCCTATTCTATATCTCAGGAACGGCTGAGCCGATTGTGTTCAAATTTGGTGTGTGGTTACGGACCTCTCAGCCGCCAATGTTCCACAAGCCAGAGGTGGGGTGTCTCTACACGTGTGCACGTGCACACCCTATTATATATCTCAGGAACGGCTGAGCCTATTGTGTTCACATTTAGTGTGTGGTTAGGGACCTCCAGCCGCCAATTTCCCACAAGTCAGGGGTGGGATGCCTCTGCACGTGCGCACGTGCGCACCTTTTTTGTATCTCAGAAACTACTTGCCCTATCGAGTTGAAATTCTCCATACATTTCCTTCGCGCTCTCTCGTTCATCGGCGACTACGGCGCCTTACTGGTTGTAACCTGAGCTACGTAAAATTTCAACAAGATGCGACACATGTGTACAAAGTTATTCAAGAACAATCTCAGGGGGGGGGGGGCTGTCAGCCCCCCGTAGGGCGAGGGTTAAACAAACGTTTTTAGTTAAAGTTCCTTGTAATTCCTTTTCAATCGAAACGTGTGTCCATTTTTTTCCGATTTCAGGCGTTTGGGGGGCCATGGCCCCTTTCATAGGCCGGGGCCATGCTTCCCCAAGTAGGACACATAATCATAATAGACAGATTGCAGGACATATTTTCCATACCATTTCGTCAAAAAGCAATACCGGATTTTGGTGGGGACTGGGGACCGAACTTCGTTAAGTACTTGAGAGTACCGGTCGTTAAAAGCGTGGAACGCTCATCAACTTTAACTTCAAATATCTTTCGGTAGGAATGTTTATATGCAAAATGTGATCAACTTACAACATATTTTGGTCTTGTCTGTCGACTTCAAGTAATAACTCAATTTGTGTGGGAAAGGGTCAATATTTCCCTTTAATTTTCAGAAGGAAGACTGAGAGGAATTTTGTGAGGAGCACTGTCATTTGCTTCTGAAGATGTTTTGCTGTTTCATGTTTATTGTATCAGTTTTGCTACTGTTTCATTGGATCGTGGTCAGAAGAAACACAAAAGACGCATCTGTAGGTACTTAAATTTAAGCGCCAATTTGGAAATTTGATAACTGTATTTTGGCCGCAGTTTCAATAACAGTCAGCACCAGCAGGGTGTTAGATATGTGTATACCATTTGTCGTGGACCTGAAGTTTTTCCAAGAAAGTCTCTGACCAGGCGGTACCCTCGTATCCTCGTATCTTCCTCGTATCTCAGGTATGCCAAAAGATGAGAAGAGACCGGCTCTTGATGCAGCAATATGGTGTCATAGCCCAAAATCCCCCGGTGCATAGACAGCTGCAGTGCGGCTGTCGGTGACGGATATATTTGACGGACATGCCATCAGCCGCCTGACCGATCGAACGTGGCCCTCTCGCAGTCCAGACCCATTTCCCCTGGGCTATTGGTTCTGGTCGGTGGCGTTACCCGATTTTTCGCACAACCCTCCTGCAACACTCCGTGAATCGTGGACGCCCGTGGAGGGCTTCGCTAACTGGTTCTAACCTGATCAGACATGCGGTGCGGCATATCTTTCAGAGAAGAGCCGAAATATGTTTCCGCAAAAACGGCACCAGTGTTGAAAGCTGATAAAATGTACCTGTCCGAGATAATTATGAATGAAAACCCGATTGTTTTACAATCATGGTGATATATAGTTCAAGTATGAAAACATATTTCTTTTGATTTGGAAGTGATTTAAAATTAGCATTCATTATGGAAGATCTCGTACGGCTCCAGTTGAAGTGAAAGTCGAAATACGCCGAAGAAAAATGGGGTGGCTTGTCAAAGTTGGGTTTTCCCCCACCCAACTTTTAAATCGTTTCCGGGCCCCTGTGGAATCCAGTTTCAATATGAATAGATTGAATAACGGCATTTTCCCCAAAAATACAGAACTACCCCTTCCAGCAAGCTATGCAACCCATGCGTCCATTTTGACGACCATCTCGCTGACTCCCTGCCGTCACTTATAGAGCTCACCTGAGTTCATCCTCGGTGATGTTGGCCATCGCCTGGACGTCCATTGTGTCCTCCAGGTGCTGGGTAACGTGCTGCCTGTCCGAGAGGAGTGTACCGCCGCCACCGCCGTGTGTGGCCGGTCCACCGCCGAACGGTCCTCCACACACCAGGCAGGCCAGCAGAGTCACCAGCACCGCCTGCAGCCTGATAACGGACCGAACACCAGCAATCGGAACACGAATAGGAACTAGAAGAGCCACCGCCGAACGGTCCTCCACACACCAGACAGGCCAGCAGAGTCACCAGCACCGCCAGCAGCCTGATAACGGACCGAACACCAGCAATCGGAACACGAATAGGAAATAGAAGAGCCACCGCCGAACGGTCCTCCACACACCAGGCAGGCCAGCAGAGTCACCAGCACCGCCAGCAGCCTGATAACGGACCGAACACCAGCAATCGGAACACGAATAGGAAATAGAAGAGCCACCGCCGAACGGTCCTCCACACACCAGGCAGGCCAGCAGAGTCACCAGCACCGCCAGCAGCCTGATAACGGACCGAACACCAGCAATCGGAACACGAATAGGAAATAGAAGAGCCACCGCCGAACGGTCCTCCACACACCAGGCAGGCCAGCAGAGTCACCAGCACCGCCTGCAGCCTGATAACAGACCGAACACCAGCAATCGGAACACGAATAGGAACTAGAAGAGCCACCACCGAACGGTCCTCCACACACCAGGCAGGCCAGCAGAGTCACCAGCACCGCCTGCAGCCTGATAACAGACCGAACACCAGCAATCGGAACACGAATAGGAACTAGAAGAGCCACCACCGAACGGTCCTCCACACACCAGGCAGGCCAGCAGAGTCACCAGCACCGCCTGCAGCCTGATAACGGACCGAACACCAGCAATCGGAACACGAATAGGAACTAGAAGAGCCACCGCCGAACGGTCCTCCACACACCAGGCAGGCCAGCAGAGTCACCAGCACCGCCAGCAGCCTGATAACAGACCGAACACCAGCTGTTATCAGGCTGCAGGCGGTCGGAACACGAATAGGAACTATAAGAGCCTTTAACTGCCTTTGCCGAAGCTTTTAACATGTTACCAATGCTTTTGTCATTTACTAGCATTTATCAAAAATGACTTGCTTCATCGCTACATTGCTACGCTTCTGAATTTGTGTCATTCAATTAGTTAGCACTTAGACCCCATTCGAGTTCTACGGGCTACTGTTTGCCAGAGAGGGAGAGATCAATCACTGTAGTTCGATGTAGAATAATGTAAGTCAATTTAGCCTTATTAATGGATACTTTTTAATGCATGAGCTTTCGCAAACCTTGTTATATAATCACATCCACCGATGACATGATTTATTGTAATCAATATGTAGAAAAACTTATTTTGAGCAATACATAGTAAAAACAAAGACAATACAGGCACTTAAATTCGGAACATAAATGAATAAAATGAGACAATTAATGAACGCAAAATGTCCACCTGATACAATTAAGTTCCACACATCATGATAAAGTGCCAAAATTGCGCCCTTTCCAGGGAAAACCGTAATAGCGGAGAATAATGGGAAGCTTTCCGCGTCAGTTGACTGAAATAGTTTGTTTAATATTCTAACTTTAATCACCGGTACTGGTATAATTTGCCATGTTGGAAATACACCGGCATAACATATTCACTGGCCTGTAGTTGCGCATTACCGTAGACTAAATAGGATTTAGTACCCTCTCATTTCGAGAAATGCTTACTTGTACCCTTGAATATCAGGTTAGGTATACTGCCAACCTGGCAAGAACATAACGCAATTCGAGCTGTCAAAGAAGAAAGTAGGGCATAGTTATTTTTGCTGCGTGTTTTTAAAGCTTTTGAGAGAAAACTAGTCAAAATACTTATACTTCATTATAATTCAAGCACAAGCGTCAAAGATTAGCAAACGTATTTAAGTAAATATTCGATAAGACACCTATTTTTTTAATATCTCTAGGTATTGTGGTATGCACAGTTCATCGAAGTAGCGTAATCCGCGCGCTTTCTCCTATTATGTTTGCACTTTTGCTTCACAATTTTGATAAACGTGATTCACTATCATCTAATACATCTCAAGCTATATCCAGACACACATAACACTAAGGGAATGACGTTAGGTACCACACTTATCACATGCCCCACAAACACCATGTTGACCACGCCGCCACAAACCAAACAAACTCCATCCACCTGTACCCACACATATCCGCCGGAGTCATTGGTATTCATCACTCGCTAATTCGGCATCGGCCGTGTATCTCCAACACAAGCAGCGTTCTATCTCTGCAAACAATCTACCCGCGATGAATAATGTATGTTTGCGCGCGGTGGTCGGACGCGGCCGGCCGGGGCGCGGGCCGGGCGGGGCCGGGCCGGGCCGGGGCTGCCGCCGGCGCTCCCGGCCGGCCCCCTGCCGCGCGCACATGTCGTCCTTTATCGCTGCACCGCGCCCCACAATGGCGGCACTCGTCACTCCATTCTTCCGGCAGCTCGGCTGCGGATTAGCGCCCCATTGGGTGACACCTCGGGTGCGCTGCGCCCCTCTCGCCGACCCCCCGGGGGCACGCCCCCGACGGATGCGCTTTGAACGCCCCTCTATCTGTTACTGTACAAAATCCGGGCCCTCATTAAGCCAGACAAATCTATTACGGGTCTCCAGAGTCTATTAGGAGCACATTAGTAGTTTGTCCGCACTTTAAAGGGCCTTAGCCTCCCCTGCACAGGCCATCTGTCACCTAGCGGGTGGACGGAAGGGGGAGAGAGCGGATGACGCGGACAGAGAGACAGAGGGGCAAAGTGAGGAAAGCAGAGATGTTCGATGTGTGCAGGAACACGCACTTCTGACTCCTTCCACAAACCATACGCGATGATCAATCAACAGGCACCCAGAACTTACCGATAAAATCGTCACGTGTCCGATCACTGCTGCATTCAAACTGCCCCGGGCAACGTGTCATTGTTGCAGCAGCCCCGCGCAGCCGAGCCGCGAGCGGGCGACAGCCATTAGTAGAGCTGACACCTGCGCAATCCTTGCAGCATCGACCACCAATCAGAACCGGGTCGCCATGGCAACCAGAAGTGGCCTCCGACGCAAAAGCTCCGGCCGCCGACAAATAGATGGCTGCGAGAGCTCCCTTGGGTGGAGTGGCGAATGGAAATGAACAGACACATTTACGCCGTAATCTGGAGGCTGAAATAGCGTTGGAGTTGAATCCGTCCCTACCTCTCCTAGGGACGGAGAATTCGGCTGAAGATACGGCTGTGAGCATAGGCGTAACCAGCTTCCGAAAATAGGTGGGGACGGAGGCACTTTGAAGTCGGTTCTTTCCATGCAACGCCCATAGGCGTAATGTTCAAATCCGAAAATGTGTCTGGGGACTGATCCCCAGTGACCCCAGTGGTGGTTACGCGCCTGGCTGTGAGTAGCAGCTTAGATGAGAAACGTGGCACAATCAGTATTATGCGCACCGCTGAGACATTTCATGTTCGAAAATGTTGTAATAGTTGTAAAAGCAATGGTTAACTACGGTAAACATTTGATACGGTAAACATTTGATTGAAACTGATTTCGAATAAGTGTGTTCCATTTCCTCAACAGCTGTCAAGGAACAGAGTCAGTGACGTTGTAATCTGTTGACACAAAGTCACAAAGTGACAAAGTCGCAAAGTCACAAAGTGACACAATCCATAACGTAAATACCAATGTATCTATACCTACGGTAGTGTTATTCTGTCCCACTAATTAGCCAAAAATACCACACTTTGCATTCCCTTCCACTCGATTCTCATTTTCAAACGGTATTCCCATTCCGTGAGAGGTTCTACAAGGTTCAAGAGGTTCTACAGGTTCTTTGAGATACTCTATAACAAGGTTCTAGGTGCATCAATATAATGCTTTCGGTATTTATATTAGCATTGTTATGTATTGGGCATGTGCCCAGCCTATATACAAAAATCATACAAGGTAAGTTGAAGTCGTAAAAATGTACTTAATTGGTGAAATGTCGGCTTCGAAATTGTGTTGAAGTGATACAAATGCAAATTATTTGGGAAACCAATTAACAAACAATCCCACTTATCAGTGGAGCATCGCCGTGTTGGCGATTCAGGTACACAAATAAAGTCAACTGAAACAAGACAGTCTTTACAAAAATGCAGAAACAAACAGGAAAGGCATTACTTACATGGTCTCCTTGTCGTCGGGTGCCTCGTCGAGTTCGTTGTTTTGTTTTCTGTTTGGAACGTAGACAGGCAGAGTCATCAATGAGAAGAATATTTCTTTTTCAACGATAAAGTTACCACAAACCCCGATATATCTATCTAACTTAGTAATTTTAAACAAGGCTACCGGTTGTCCGCAAAGCACTCGGGTGATTAGTCTGACGTTTATTAATAATGCTCATAATGTTACAATATCGTTTAGATCGTCTTTCGTTCGGTTTTCGGTGTGACCTTCAGCAGGTCGAGAAGAAAACTGATGTCTCAAGTTTTCCATTTTACGATTGCCTTCCACGCTGCTTTGCGATAAAAACGTGCAGGTCAGCGAACACGTTCCCCGAGTATTGAGAATGACTGTTAATAGTGCGGCCTTTCAATACGATATAGAACCCGGTGCATGTCTCTTTGCCTCTCTGCAGTCTGTATCTATGCCTCTACAAAGTATGTGTCTCTGCAGCTCTGCAACCTATATCTATAGAAACCTCTCTGCAGCGTGGATCTCTACCTCTCTCTCTCTCTCTAGTCTGTATCTCTTCTTCTCTCCAGCCTTCATCTCTACCCCTCTGCAGTATATTCCCTGCTCCTCTGGAGTCTGTGTCCTACCCCTCTGCAGTATATTCCCGTCTCCTCTGGAGTCTGTATCTCTGCCTCTCTGCAGTCTGTGTCCTACCCCTCTGCAGTATATTCCTTGCTACTCTGCAGTATATTCCTTGCTACTCTGCAGTATATTCCCTGCTACTCTGCAGCCTGTTCCCTGCTCCTCTGCAGTATGTTCCCCGCTCCTCTGCAGTCTGTATCTCTGCCTCTCTGCAGTCTGTATCTCTGCCTCTCTGCAGTCTGTATCTCTGCCTCTCTGCAGTCTGTATCTCTGCCTCTCTGCAGTCTGTATTTCTGCCTCTCTGCAGTCTGTATCTCTGCCTCTCTGCAGTCTGTTTCTCTGCTCCTTTGCAGTCTGTTTCTCTGATCCTCGGCAGTCTGTATCTCTGCCTCTCTGCAGTCTGTATCTCTGCCTCTCTGCAGTCTGTATCTCTGCCTCTCTGCAGTCTGTATCTCTGCCTCTCTGCAGTCTGTATTTCTGCCTCTCTGCAGTCTGTATCTCTGCCTCTCTGCAGTCTGTACCTCTGCTCCTCTGCAGTCTGTTCCCTGCTCCTCGGCAGTCTGTTTCTCTGCTCCTCTGCGGTCTGTTTCTCTGCTCCTCTGCGGTCTGTATCTCTGCCTCTCTGCAGTCTGTATCTCTGCCTCTCTGCAGTCTGTATCTCTGCCTCTCTGCAGTCTGTATATCTGCCTCTCTGCAGTCTGTATTTCTGCCTCTATGCAGTCTGTATCTCTGCCTCTCTGCAGTCTGTACCTCTGCTCCTCTGCAGTCTGTTCCCTGCTCCTCGGCAGTCTGTTTCTCTGCTCCTCTGCGGTCTGTTCCCTGCTCCTCGGCAGTCTGTTTCTCTGCTCCTCTGCGGTCTGTTTCTCTGCTCCTCTGCAGTCTGTATCTCTGCCTCTCTGCAGTCTGTATCTCTGCTCCTCTGCAGTCTGTACCTCTGCCTCTCTGCAGTCTGTATCCTCCCGCTCCTCTGCAGTGCGACCGTATATCCCCTCGGGACGCAGCCTGCCGGCTAAGCCATCGATTACGTCCCGCCGAGCACAATAGCGGCGCGCACCGCCCGTCGGCACCTGTTGTCGACCATTGTGACGCGCGCCACCCGTCTCTCGGGCAGGTGCGGCGCAGTGGCGCGTCACAAAGCTCCACACCGCGCCACAATCGCCGCCGGCTGCCCGCGCGGCCGACCCCAGCCGCCCCAGTCGCCGACATAAGAGACGGACAAGCCGGGTCTGAGGCGGGAGGGAGGGTTGGGACATCACAACAACTGGACACACAATCCGACGTCGACCATAACTACAGCCACCGTCTGGCTCACGGGAATGATCGATGAATGGGAATTACACGATCGGCTTAAGAGGGTGATAATAATACAGTGCTGTGGCATTCAGTATTATACTGTCTGGTATCGTAGGAACTATTTCAGTTGATATTCATTCCACATGCATTGTTGATCTTGGTGTCTTCATAATCGCCACGGGTAATTGGTTGTGTATTTTCAATTGCGATATATTGTGTCTTTGGCGCATTTATATGTAACTAGCTGTGGACGTCATATTACGTCAAATGATCATATATATGTTCAAAACCATAATTAACATCATAATCGCGCTTTCCAGGCGTCTGTTGCGGCCAAAGCAGTGCAGTGTGGTGGTTTTGACTTTGCCGGGAGGGTAGACTGCGCCGCGTGACGAAGGTGTCGTGCGGCACAGTATCTTCATTTTACAGGCTGCGAAGTCCAGAGGGCACCCTTGGCCTTGCAGGGGTGGCAAAGACCAAAACGAGATTCTGGTGGAAAGTGCAACATTTCTAAAGCAACGAAATATATGTTCTTCATTGCTTTGTCTAGTAAAAACCTTCCGCCAATGCCAATATTTTATGGTACGAAGACGACTCGTTATAAAACAAAGACAAATTGCGAAGATCAGATATTCAGGTACCAAATGGTTACTAGCAATGTGTAATACCAAAGGTAGGCCTCAACCCGCCATTGACTGGAAGGGGGGGGGGGGCGTTTAACGCCCCCCCCCCCTTATGAACTTTCGTAATAGCTCAACAATCGCTATCGACGTGAAACTTCGGGTACCTTCTTCCACATCGATTTGACATCTTCTTTGAAAAAAATAAAGCAATTTCTTCGACAAAATTGAATTATAACAAATTTAGTAACGTCACTACACACGAGTTTTACACAAAAATCAGCTAAACTTTAGCAAACCGTACAACTGCCATATTTTGAGCAAAATGCAATCCTAAAAACGTCAAAAGATAGCAAATGGCAAGGGCTACAAAATGGTTTTCTCGGAAGTTTATAATTTTTTTTGACTCCCCCTCCAAAACAAAATATTGGAGAAAAATACACACAAAATCAAATTTTTGCAAAGAAATAAAAAACGGAATATATCTCAGAGAACTACATATGGGAAACTACCATACCAAATTTCAAAATGATATCACTATTTTTGATTGACTTATGGCATCTTAAGTATGGGTAACTCATGACGTCATATTTTGAAATTGCGTTGTTTTGCTTTTATGAACCAGATTACAGACAAATAAATGCCACCACTGTATTTCTGAGACAAAACTGGTCTAGAAACATGCCTTTGTTATTTATATTTATTAATTAAAAAGTTTGACCTTTAGTGACCTGAACTTGACCTGAACTTGACATTTACTTCACGTAAATGAAGTCAGGTGGTAAAATGACTATCACTGTCGAATTCTACGTGGAAAATAACCCATAAAACATGTGTTGCATGACTTTCGTAGATATTTTGCGCATAGTTTTTTTACCTGACCTTGACCTTGAACTTTGTCAACAATCTTACTTTAGCTCATGCAGGATGTGTATCATACCTTTGGCAGCACTTTGGGTAATCATGGTCGTAATCGAAGGCTTTGGATGGAAAGGATGGCCCATAAACTCAAATACGTCGATGTTGACGTTTGACCTGACTGTGGCCTGACATCTGACCTCACTTTGAAATTTGTGAGTATGTTTTATATTTGTCACATTGAGATATTTGCATTTCCGCCTTGCGCGTCTCGCTGCGATCATTGGTTCGGAAGATAACCGGGGGGACGTTTAACGCCCCCCCCCCCAGTCAATGGTGTTCTGCTGAGTCCCCAGTCAATCCCGGGTTAAAAGATGCCATTGAACTTAAACACAAATTATACAATCTAAGCTTCTAATCAACTTCCCAGAGGATTAGTGTTATTAGTCAGATCAACTACTGCTGTTGGTAATGCACAATCTAGTTGTAATATTAATGAAGAAAGTTTGAAGCTTAATACATGCAACACATTCGGAATTATAACTTACAACTTCTTGTAACTTGTATTTTTGAAATATGTTTCTTTGTGAAATATTTAAGGGTGTCATTGGCGTACAATAGACTCATCACACTTCAATGCTAATTATACCCTTTTCTCAGTGAATGGGCAAGGGCATTTTCTCCCCACAAGGGTTCATCATGAATAGGCTTGTTTTCATTGTTTAAAGCTACCTCAAAAGCCAGTTGTTCAATGCACGTGCCAACGTTTAGTGGTGGCACGCTCCGCGAGAAGAGGACGCGGGAAGGACACGTGCCGAATAATTTACGGCACGTGCACTATCAAAGTTGTGGGCTGATCATGTCACGTGCGTTTAATCGTTTCATTGGCCAGCAGACATGTGTGATGATTAGGTGAACGACAATATGAATCATAGCCAAAGAGTGGTAAATGCAGCCTGAACAGAAACAGCACTTACGGCGAAGCTTATTAAGCCGACACAATAGAGTGAACACATAATAGAGTGTTAACGCTCTCGATTGAACAGCAATACCAACCTTTTAATCATACATAGAAATCATAGAGATAATGAAAGATATCATGTTATCCGAAAGCTGTTTGTGCCCCTGGAAATATTACAGCAATCAGCACTTGCGGAAAATCCCGGGTTCAATGTTGTGTCGTGCGACACGCCACTCCGCGCACGCCCTGTGACCGCCTTTACCGGCGGTAACACCTCGGCCTTGGGGCTAGCGGAATGCAGCCATGCAGTATGTACCGGCATAGATAGCTGTCTCAGCTGGTAGTATGTACCGGCATGGATAGCTGTCTCAGCTGATAGTATGTACCGGCATAGATAGCTGTCTCAGCTGATAGTATGTACCGGCATATATAGCTGTCTCAGCTGATAGTATGTACCGGCATGGATAGCTGTCTCAGCTGATAGTATGTACCGGCATGGATAGCTGTCTCAGCTGATAGTATGTACCGGCATAGATAGCTGTCTCAGCTGATAGTATGTACCGGCATAGATAGCTGTCTCAGCTGATAGTATGTACCGGCATAGATAGCTGTCTCAGCTGATAGTATGTACCGGCATGGATAGCTGTCTCAGCTGATAGTATGTACCGGCATAGATAGCTATCCAGCTGATAGTATGTACCGGCATAGATAGCTGTCTCAGCTGATAGTATGTACCGGCATGGATAGCTGTCTCAGCTGATAGTATGTACCGGCATAGATAGCTGTCTAAGCTGATAGTATGTACCGGCATAGATAGCTGTCTAAGCTGATAGTATGTACCGGCATGGATAGCTGTCTCAGCTGATAGTATGTACCGGCATAGATAGCTGTCTCAGCTGATAGTATGTACCGGCATAGATAGCTATCCAGCTGATAGTATGTACCGGCATGGATAGCTGTCTCAGCTGATAGTATGTACCGGCATGGATAGCTGTCTCAGCTGATAGTATGTACCGGCATAGATAGCTATCTAGCTGATAGTATGTACCGGCATAGATAGCTGTCTCAGCTGATAGTATGTACCGGCATGGCTAGCTGTCTCAGCTGATAGTATGTACCGGCATAGATAGCTGTCTCAGCTGATAGTATGTACCGGCATGGATAGCTGTCTCAGCTGATAGTATGTACCGGCATATATAGCTGTCTCAGCTGATAGTATGTACCGGCATTGATAACTGTCTCAGCTGATAGTATGTACCGGCATGGATAGCTGTCTCAGCTGATAGTATGTACCGGCATAGATAGCTGTCTCAGCTGATAGTATGTACCGGCATAGATAGCTGTCTCAGCTGATAGTATGTACCGGCATAGATAGCTGTCTCAGCTGATAGTATGTACCGGCATGGATAGCTGTCTCAGCTGATAGTATGTACCGGCATAGATAGCTGTCTCAGCTGATAGTATGTACCGGCATAGATAGCTGTCTCAGCTGATAGTATGTACCGGCATAGATAGCTGTCTAAGCTGATAGTATGTACCGGCATAGATAGCTGTCTCAGCTGATAGTATGTACCGGCATGGATAGCTGTCTCAGCTGATAGTATGTACCGGCATGGATAGCTGTCTCATCTGATAGTATGTACCGGCATGGATAGCTGTCTCAGCTGATAGTATGTACCGGCATAGATAGCTGTCCAGCTGATAGTATGTACCGGCATAGATAGCTGTCTCAGCTGATAGTATGTACCGGCATGGATAGCTGTCTCAGCTGATAGTATGTACCGGCATAGATAGCTATCCAGCTGATAGTATGTACCGGCATAGATAGCTGTCTCAGCTGATAGTATGCACCGGCATGGATAGCTGTCTCAGCTGATAGTATGTACCGGCATAGATAGCTGTCTAAGCTGATAGTATGTACCGGCATAGATAGCTGTCTAAGCTGATAGTATGTACCGGCATGGATAGCTGTCTCAGCTGATAGTATGTACCGGCATAGATAGCTGTCTCAGCTGATAGTATGTACCGGCATAGATAGCTATCCAGCTGATAGTATGTACCGGCATGGATAGCTGTCTCAGCTGATAGTATGTACCGGCATGGATAGCTGTCTCAGCTGATAGTATGTACCGGCATAGATAGCCATCCAGCTGATAGTATGTACCGGCATAGATAGCTGTCTCAGCTGATAGTATGTACCGGCATGGCTAGCTGTCTCAGCTGATAGTATGTACCGGCATATATAGCTGTCTCAGCTGATAGTTTGTACCGGCATGGATAGCTGTCTCAGCTGATAGTATGTACCGGCATAGATAGCTGTCCAGCTGATAGTATGTACCGGCATAGATAGCTGTCTCAGCTGATAGTATGTACCGGCATAGATAGCTGTCCAGCTGATAGTATGTACCGGCATGGATAGCTGTCTCAGCTGATAGTATGTACCGGCATGGATAGCTGTCTCAGCTGATAGTATGTACCGGCATGGATAGCTGTCTCAGCTGATAGTATGTACCGGCATGGATAGCTGTCTCAGCTGATAGTATGTACCGGCATAGATAGCTGTCCAGCTGATAGTATGTACCGGCATAGATAGCTGTCCAGCTGATAGTGTGTACCGGCATGGATAGCTGTCTCAGCTGATAGTATGTACCGGCATAGATAGCTGTCTCAGCTGATAGTATGTACCGGCATGGATAGCTGTCTCAGCTGATAGTATGTACCGGCATGGATAGCTGTCTCAGCTGATAGTATGTACCGGCATGGATAGCTGTCTCAGCTGATAGTATGTACCGGCATGGATAGCTGTCTCAGCTGATAGTATGTACCGGCATAGATAGCTGTCTCAGCTGATAGTATGTACCGGCATGGATAACTGTCTCAGCTGATAGTATGTACCGGCATAGATAGCTGTCTCAGCTGATAGTATGTACCGGCATAGATAGCTGTCTCAGCTGATAGTATGTACCGGCATAGACAGCTGTCTAAGCTGATAGTATGTACCGGCATAGATAGCTGTCTCAGCTGATAGTATGTACCGGCATAGATAGCTGTCTCAGCTGATAGTATGTACCGGCATGGATAGCTGTCTCAGCTGATAGTATGTACCGGCATAGATAGCTGTCTCAGCTGATAGTATGTATCGGCATAGATAGCTGTCTCAGCTGATAGTATGTACCGGCATAGATAGCTGTCTCAGCTGATAGTATGTACCGGCATAGATAGCTGTCTCAGCTGATAGTATGTACCGGCATAGATAGCTGTCTCAGCTGATAGTATGTACCGGCATGGATAGCTGTCTCAGCTGATAGTATGCACCGGCATGGATAGCTGTCTCAGCTGATAGTATGTACCGGCATAGATAGCTGTCTCAGCTGATAGTATGTACCGGCATGGATAGCTGTCTCAGCTGATAGTATGTACCGGTATGGATAGCTGTCTCAGCTGATAGTATGTACCGGCATAGATAGCTGTCCAGCTGATAGTATGTACCGGCATAGATAGCTGTCCAGCTGATAGTATGTACCGGCATGGATAGCTGTCTCAGCTGATAGTATATACCGGCATAGATAGCTATCCAGCTGATAGTATGTACCGGCATGGATAGCTGTCTCAGCTGATAGTATGTACCGGCATAGATAGCTATCCAGCTGATAGTATGTACTGGCATGGATAGCTGTCTCAGCTGATAGTATGTACCGGCATAGATAGCTGTCTCAGCTGATAGTATGTACCGGCATGGATAGCTGTCTCAGCTGATAGTATGTACCGGCATGGATAGCTGTCTCAGCTGATAGTATGTACCGGCATAGATAGCTGTCCAGCTGATAGTATGTACCGGCATAGATAGCTGTCTCAGCTGATAGTATGTACCGGCATAGATAGCTGTCTCAGCTGATAGTATGTACCGGCATAGATAGTTGTCTCAGCTGATAGTATGTACCGGCATAGATAGCTGTCTCAGCTGATAGTATGTATCGGCATGGCTAGCTGTCTCAGCTGATAGTATGTACCGGCATGGATAGCTGTCTCAGCTGATAGTATGTACCGGCATAGATAGCTGTCTCAGCTGATAGTATGTACCGGCATAGATAGCTGTCTCAGCTGATAGTATGTACCGGCATGGATAGCTATCCAGCTGATAGTATGTACCGGCATAGATAGCTGTCTCAGCTGATAGTATGTACCGGCATGGATAGCTGTCTCAGCTGATAGTATGTACCGGCATAGATAGCTGTCTCAGCTGATAGTATGTACCGGCATAGATAGCTATCCAGCTGATAGTATGTACCGGCATGGATAGCTGTCTCAGCTGATAGTATGTACCGGCATAGATAGCTATCCAGCTGATAGTATGTACCGGCATGGATAGCTGTCTCAGCTGATAGTATGTACCGGCATGGATAGCTGTCTCAGCTGATAGTATGTACCGGCATAGATAGCTGTCTCAGCTGATAGTATGTACCGGCATGGATAGCTGTCTCAGCTGATAGTGTGTACCGGCATAGATAGCTGTCTCAGCTGATAGTATGTACCGGCATGGATAGCTGTCTCAGCTGATAGTATGTACCGGCATAGATAGCTGTCTCAGCTGATAGTATGTACCGGTATGGATAGCTGTCTCAGCTGATAGTATGTACCGGCATAGATAGCTGTCTCAGCTGATAGTATGTACCGGCATGGATAGCTGTCTCAGCTGATAGTATGTACCGGCATAGATAGCTGTCCAGCTGATAGTATGTACCGGCATGGATAGCTGTCTCAGCTGATAGTATGTACCGGCATGGATAGCTGTCTCAGCTGATAGTATGTACCGGCATGGATAGCTGTCTCAGCTGATAGTATGTACCGACATGGATAGCTGTCTCAGCTGATAGTATGTACCGGCATGGATAGCTGTCTCAGCTGATAGTATGTACCGGCATAGATAGCTGTCTCAGCTGATAGTATGTACCGGCATAGATAGCTGTCTAAGCTGATAGTATGTACCGGCATAGATAGCTGTCTCAGCTGATAGTATGTACCGGCATAGATAGCTGTCTCAGCTGATAGTATGTACCGGCATAGATAGCTGTCTCAGCTGATAGTATGTACCGGCATGGATAGCTGTCTCAGCTGATAGTATGTACCGGCATATATAGCTATCCAGCTGATAGTATGTACCGGCATAGATAGCTGTCTCAGCTGATAGTATGTGCCGGCATAGATAGCTGTCCAGCTGATAGTATGTACCGGCATGGATAGCTGTCTCAGCTGATAGTATGTACCGGCATGGATAGCTGTCTCAGCTGATAGTATGTACCGGCATGGATAGCTGTCTCAGCTGATAGTATGTACCGGCATGGATAGCTGTCTCAGCTGATAGTATGTACCGGCATGGATAGCTGTCTCAGCTGATAGTATGTACCGGCATAGATAGCTGTCCAGCTGATAGTATGTACCGGCATAGATAGCTGTCTCAGCTGATAGTATGTACCGGCATGGCTAGCTGTCTCAGTCAGGCATGCATAGCTGTCTCAGTCAGGCATGTATAGCTGTCTCAGTCAGGCATGGATAGCTGTCTCAGTCAGGCATGTATAGCTGTCTCAGCTGATAGTATGTACCGGCATGGATAGCTGTCTCAGCTGATAGTATGTACCGGCATGTATAGCTGTCTCAGCTGATAGTATGTACCGGCATGGATAGCTGTCTCAGTCAGGCATGGATAGCTGTCTCAGTTAGGGCCGCGCTCGGTACAGCGGTTAGAGGTGCGACACCTTTTTGAGTTATCTACATCTTCCATTGTGCATTGTTGAGATATATTCGGCACGAGGGAATCTTCGTTGTCTACCGAATACAGAGACAGGGAATACATGAACCTCTTTTTTGCCCAATCATTATGTATTATCCTTGTCATTATAGTTATCAATTAGTATATGAATGAGACAGATCAAACATCATGGAAGGTTCACATTAAATAAAGGCCGAAACCATCACTTACCGGGTTAACGGATGAATGGTGAACGGGCATAATAGGTTGTTAACGTATTTTTTTTTTACAGTACTTCAAGTTTCTCTTACCAAACAAATTATATCATATTTCATCAAGTACCTCAATGGTGCTATGAAAAGACGC
This sequence comes from Chirona hameri, assembly GCA_036785665.1. Lineage (NCBI taxonomy): Eukaryota > Metazoa > Arthropoda > Thecostraca > Balanomorpha > Balanidae > Chirona > Chirona hameri. The sequence goes on from JAXIVJ010005528.1 coordinate 29,527, forward strand.
AAACCACTTGGTTGCATATTATTTGGTTTAAATATACTGCTTACTTCACTCGTCAACCCTCACATTGAACAAGAGTCGACGATGGTCGATTTCAATGGGATGAGGAGATCAACGAAGCATACGTGATTGCCATGAAAAAGCATGGCTGGTATAAATAAGTGTACTTGACGGACATCAATAGGGTATCAATGATACATGAAAACGAGGGGAGCGTTTGAAGTGAGCCACGCTTTAGGCCCAAAGAGAATTCGTAAAACCAGCATCATTTATCTAAATTTCATCACGAGCCTATCAGATGACGTTTTTCACGACTTGAAGACGAGGCAGTAGCAGCCGTCATCCCTACATGCTACCTTCTCTTCACATCTCGGCCAAATCTCGACTTCGCTAGAATTTTCTCTATCCCCGTCTCGCAGCAGGTTTATTTCGGCGGCCAATTTCCGCGCGTCGCCGAGGCGGCGGAAATGGTGTCCTGTCGGCGTTTGCGGCGCACGGCTGCCGGCGGTGGCCGGCCCGTCTCGGGCCCCTCCGGCGCTGGCGGTGGCGCGCCATCACCATAACTCAATCAGCAGCTGAATCAGGGAAGCCCGGCGGCGGCGGCGGCGGCGGCGGCGGCGGCGCGCAGCAATGGCTGCCGCCTGTCGTCACGGAGACCAGACTCTGGCGAGACAGCCAAGCGACCGAGATCGATCGAACAAGATCCGGAATAAGCGACTTCTAGGAGACGTTCGAATGCTGGGACTGTCCCCGATATTGTTCTTTGATGGAAACGGATTACCATGTCAAAGTGAATGCCTAAACGAAGTGCTGCAGATGTGAGTTTCGTTTACCATCTATTTGATATATTTTTACTTAATTTATTGTGACTACTATTTTGTAATATAAGACCCTAAAATATGCAGCTTCCTTTGCGCACAGCCATCGGGGGAATTACATTGCTGAAAACCATAAACATCGCTCAAAGATATATATTAAATCTATTAAATCGGTATCGGTAATCGGTATTAAATATATTAAATCGGTATATTAAAATCATACGGAAGATAATGTTACTGCACTGTCCTAAAGAAAGCGACTATTGGATAATTCCATCAGACAAAATAGGATTGCAGGGTGTTATGACGGTTATCAGTATCATTAAGCTCTAATAATTTACCACATTATTAATTTACTGTCAGTGGTAATGGACGAAGAAAACTGAAACATTGAACTCAACAATACAGCCCTCTGTCCAGGAACAATCAATCAGAAACTAGAATGGGTAGGTATATATTTTGTATGGGTTATTGATGCAGCATGGGCGGTAGAACGTTTAACTTCGAAACCAAGCTGGGCACGGCTTGTGAGTAAGAAAGGACAGCTTCTCAGCGATATGCTCCAACGCCTGGACCATATATGAATTCAGCAGGTGTGTGGAACAATATTTTATTGACACATTTTCGGCACGGCTTCACATGAACATTTGTGTGTGCAAATTTTCAGGCACATCAACCGAGTAGTAGCGAAGAAATAAGAAATAAGACTGAAATCCATGGCAACGGTCGGGCCGCTCATACGTAGATTCCCCCTCTCTCTATGTTGACGGAAGACCTCGCGTCCGCTCGGTAAATACCGATGTCTATGTACGAGTGTCGTCTACGTACGATGTCTCGCATACAATATTTCCAATGGCGAATGACAGATCTAACCACTATTCACTGCGGTGACGGTCAACTGACCGTAACCAGCGGTCGGTTCATGTTACCGGACCGAAATGCACAGGTTTTTCCTCGAACTCATTTGTCTTGTACGCATTTGATGTAGCGCAAAATGTTGTGTAGGCTGGTGTGCCCGTTAAGCATTAAATATGTGTATATCTTTTAAAACATGTAACTTCAAATATTTGATGTGTCCAAAACATGAAATATAAAATTAACTTATTCATTCTTGAGGCGAGGTAGCCTGCTTATTTGGCCAATATATTCATATCAATCTTCAGTTATTACGAGTGAGCGCGAAGCGCTCGTTCGTCCTTCCGTGGTATATGGGAAAAAATCTTATTATGAGAGGCCCGGCCCGGCCCGGCCCGGCCCGGCCCGGCCCGACCCGACTCGTGGCGACGCTTTTGAGAAGCTCATATCTCTGCAACCGCGCGTCCGATTGACAAGCAGACTTCTTTGCTGAGCAGCCCCAACCCACCTACCCTGCTTGAGACCAGTGCCAACTCATGTGCGTGACTACCACTGCGCGTGGCGCGTGCCGCGTGAGGAGTGTTGAAAAGTGTTTTCTCGCAAAAAATCTGCAACGGCTGAGCCGATTGTGTTCAAATTTGGTGTGTGGTTAGGGACCCCTCAACCGCCGCCTTCCAGGAAGTCAGGGGCGGGGTGCGCACGTGCAGAGGTGCGCACGTGCGCACCTCTGCACGTGTGCACGTGCACACCCCTATTATGTATCTCAGGAACAGCTGAGCCGATTGAGTTCGAATTTGGTGTGTGGTAAGGATCCCTCAGCCGCCGCCTTCCCACAAGTCAGGGATACTGTGCCTCAGCACGTGCGCACGTGCCCATCCCTATTCCATATCTCAGGAACAGCTAAGCCGATTTTGTTCAAATTTGGTGTGCGATTAGGGACCTCTCAGCCGCCATTTTCCTATAAGTCATGGGTGGGGTGCCGCTGCACGTGCCACGTGTGCACTCTTTGTGTATCTCTGAAACTACTTGCTCGATAGAGCTGAAATTCGCCATACATTTCCTTCGCGCTCGCTCGTTCATCGCCAACTACGGCGCCTTACTGGTACGAGCGAGCGCGAAGCGCTCGCTCGTCCTTCCGTGGTGTATGAGACAAATCTGATTATGAGCGGCCCGACCCGGCCCGTGGCGAGCCTTTGAGAAGCTTATATCTCTGCGACCGCACGTTCGATTAACAAGCGGACTTCTTTGCTGAGCAGCCCCATCTAACCTACCCTGTTTCAGACCGGTGCAGACTCATGTGAGTGACTACCACTGCGCGTGGCGCATGTTGCGTGAGGGGTGTTGACAAATATTTTCTCATTATAACTCCGCAACGGCTGGGCAGATTATGTGAAAATTTCGTGTGTGGTTAGGGACCCCTCAGCTGCCAGTTTCACACAACTCAGGGATGGGGTGACCCTGCACGTGCGCACGTGCACATCCCTATTCTATATCTTATGCACATCTGAGCCGAGTGTGTTCAAATTTGGTGTATGGTTAGGGACCTCTCATCCGTCAGTTTACCACAAGTCAGGGGTGGGTGCCTCTGCACGTGTGCACGTGCACACCTCTATTCAGTATCTCAGGTACGGCTGAGCCAATTGTGTTCAAATTTGGTGTGTGGTTAGGGACCTCTTAGTCGCCGCCTTTCCACAAGTCAGGAGTAGGGTGGCTTTGCACGTGCGCACGTGCACACCCCTATTATATATCTCTGGAACGGCTGAGCCGATTGTGCTCAAATTTGGTGTGTGGTTAGGGACCTCTCAGCCCCCACTTTCCCACAAGTCAAAGGTGGGAACCTCTGCACGTGCGCAAGTGCGCACCCTTTTTTGTATCTCAGAAGCTACTTGCCCGATCGAGTTGACATTCCCGATACATTTCCTTCGCGTTCGCTCGTTCATCGCCAACTGCGGCCAGGGGTGGTAAAGTGTTCTCTGTCATTATGGATAAGGTCGGGGACAAACTGCTCCTTCTCATGAAGAGCTCAGGGGTCAAAATGCCAGCAAAAATAAAAAAATGGGGGGGGGGCTGTCAGGGGCACGTCAGCATGTATGTACATTTGTTTGTTTTATTAGAAGGTGCGTTTCAGCTCTTGATTGCCAATAATAATAAATTACATTAAAAAAAAAATCCGACGAAAAAAAATCCGGACGATAGATTCAACACGTGGGGTCACTGAACCAAAAATGCACCTGGGTCTTCAAGAATGGCCTATAATAACATGATCCAGAAGGCATTGGGCTGATATGCGTATCTTCAGAATAGGCAGCATTTGAATATTTCCCCATTGACTTATAATGGGGAGGTCACGAAATTGACCCGACCTTAGGTCACCGATATAAAAATCCGAGATAAACTAATTGTAGGTACTATTACCCTTATGAAATCATGTAAGTACGAAATTGATCGGCTAAAAACTGTGGCTGTGGTACGACCCGACACTTTTTTTGGAGGTGGGGTCACGTGACCTGGCCTGGTGACCTGACCTGAGATGACCCGGGTCAGGAAATTTACAATATGTGGACAATTGATGCCTTAACCCGGCAGTCACTGGGGTATATTCTGTAACACGACTCACAACACTAACACGACTTTTTTTTAGCCCCCTGGTATCTTCAGAACCAATGATCGCAGCGGGACGCGCAAGGCGGCATTCGAAAACGCTCAATGAGAGAAGCCTAACGCAAACTTAAAAAAATCAAATTAAGGTCACATGCCAGGTCCAGTCAAACGCCAAAATCGAGGTATTTGAGTTTATGGACAATACTTGCCATCCATGGCCTTCGATTGCGCCTATAATCACCCGAAGTGCTGTCAAAGGTATGATACATATCCCACATGAGCTAAAGTGAGATTGTTGGAAAAAATCAAGGTCAAGGTCAGGTCACAAAAGGTCACTACACGCAAAATATCTACGAAAGTCATGCAGCACATGTTTTATGGATGCTTTTACTCGTATAATTCGATAGTAGTAGTCATTTTACCACCTGACTTCATTTACGTGAAGTTAGTGTCAAGTTCAGGTCAAGTTCAGGTCACTGAAGGTCAAAATTTGAAATTGATAAATCGAAATAAAAAACGCATTTTTCTATAATAGTTTTATCTTAAAAAAACAGTGCTGGCATTTATTTGTCTGTATCCGGTCAATAAAAGCCAAAAAAGGCAATTTCAAAATATGACGTCATGATTTACCCATACTTTATATGCCATGACAGTCAAAAAAGATTATATCATTTTGAAATTTGGTATGGTAGTTGCCCATATGTCGTTATCTGACATATATTCCTGTTTTTCGATATTTTTGAAAAATTTTGTGAGCATTTTTTGCAAAAAGTTTTTTTTTTAAATCTTTGGGGTCAAAAACCATTTTTTTAATAATTTCCAGATAGCCGATTTGTAGCCATTGCAATTTTCTATCTTTTAAAGTTTTCGATTGCATTTTGCTTCAAATGCGGCATTTGTACGGCCTGGCAAAGTTTAGCCGATTTTGGTGTCAAAATCGTGTTTAGTGACGTCACTAAATTCAATATATCTATTAAAAAAATGACGCTTTTTTTCTATCAAAAGGTGTAAAAATGATGCCCGGATAGGTACTGAAAGTTTGGCGTCGATATCTGCATTAGTTATTGAGATATTCCTAATATTCCTAAGGGGGGGGGGGCTAAACCCCCCAGTGACTCGCGGGTTAACAGCTGTGCCACAAACGGCGGCGCTGCGCGTAGCCGTTTTTTTGTCATCCTATAAAAAACTTAGGAGGGGGGGGGGGGCGTCTAAACGCCCCCCCCCCGGCACGGCGCGGACAATCCGGACAGTCGATTCCCCCGGGGGCGGGCCGGGGTGCTAGTGCATTTGCAATGGAGGTCCACTGTCAGGACAGTGGATTTCACTGTCCTGGGACCCCACCCCTTTAACTCGAAAACTAAAAGAGGAAAAAACTAAAGACTCGGAAAAAAGGCCAAAAGCTCTCGACAAACACATTCGAAGGTATTTTCGATGTTTTTCCCTCAAGTCAATATTGGGGTCACTAGAGGTCATCAAAGGTCAGATTTTCAAGTTTTAGGACTTTACTCCAGAAATCCCCAGATATCGCAGGAACTAGGAACAAATAGCTATAGGCTAGGAACAAATAGCTAGGAACAAACGGAAAAAGCAATGGATAGCTCTTGAAAAGGCAGTCGCTAAATTGTCCTCGAATTGGAGCTGATGTTAAAAGTTGAGGCTCCAGAGCTTATCAAATGTCAAAAAGGCTATTTAAAAAAAACGTTTATTACGAATAGCTTTTTACCTAATAACGACAAGGCCATAATTTTGACGCCATCGTGCCTTTCTCGTCAAAACACTTTGCCTCATATTAGTGTTGATCAGGTCAGGCAACTTACAAATGTGACCTCAGGTCAAGGTCAAGTGGTGGTGACTTAAGTAGGTCATGTTGCCTATGGTAAGACGTGCCGCAACGAGATAAACACATTAGTGTCAGTTTCACTTCTTTATCGTCATTATGTCGAGAGTTATTGACATACAACTGTTGGTGACCTAGGATGACCTCGGCTGACCCTGTAGGGATCACTGAACAAAAATGGCACCTAGGTCATGAAGAATGTTCTATAATAACATGATGCAGAAGGAATTAGACGGCTATCTTGCGTATCCTTAGAATAGGAAGCATTTGAATATTTCCCCTTAGACTTATAATGGGGAGGTCACGAAATTAAAGCGACATTAGGTCGCTGATATTAAAAATCCAAGATACACGAATTGTAGATATATGTGACCTTATGAAATCCTGTAAGCTTAAAACCGATCATTCAAAAACTGTGACTGTGGTACGACCACAAGTTTTTTTTTGGGAGGTGGGGTCACGTGATCTGATCTGGTGACCTAACCTGAGATGACCCGATTATTTATACAAAAACAATGTGGAATGGAAAATTGGAAAATTAATGTGGAAAATTGATGCACAAACACCTGTGACAAAAATGGCGGCGCTGCGCTTCGCCGTTTTTCCGCTATCCGCGAAAAACCTGAGGGGGTGTCTACCCCGGCACGGCGCTGGTTAAAATATAGGGATGATGTGGGCATGCAGCCAGGTGTTAGGGTATTCATGTGAAGTAAACAAAATGACTCCAGCTTTGCTGGGGTCATTTTGTATGTGCCACTTTTGGTCGGGGCCACTCAAAGCACTTTTACCACCCCTGACTACGGCGCCCTACTGGTGAAGTAGCACATCAAGTGTGAATCCTTCATAGGTACGAGAGGCAGCTGATAATGATACGAGTAGCAGCTGATAATGATACGAGAGGAAGCTGATCATGATACGAGAGGAAGCTGATCATGATACGAGAGGAAGCTGATAATGATACGAGAGGAAGCTGATAATGATACGAGAGGAAGCTGATCATGATACGAGAGACAGCTGATAATGATACGAGAGGCAGCTGATAATGATACGAGAGGCAGCTGATAATGATACGAGAGGAAGCTGATAATGATACGAGAGGCAGCTGATAATGATACGAGAGGAAGCTGATAATGATACGAGAGGAAGCTGATAATGATACGAGAGGCAGCTGATAATGATACGAGAGGCAGCTGATAATGATACGAGAGGAAACTGATCATGATACGAGAGGAAGCTGATAATGATACGAGAGGCAGCTGATAATGATACGAGAGGCAGCTGATAATGATACGAGAGGCAGCTGATAATGATACGAGAGGCAGCTGATAATGATACGAGAGACAGCTGATAATGATACGAGAGGCAGCTGATAATGATACGAGAGGAAGCTGATAATGATACCAGAGGCAGCTGATAATGATACGAGAGGAAGCTGATAATGATACGAGAGACAGCTGATAATGATACGAGAGGCAGCTGATCATGATACGAGAGGCAGCTGATAATGATACGAGAGGAAGCTGATAATGATACGAGAGGAAGCTGATAATGATACGAGAGGCAGCTGATAATGATACGAGAGGCAGCTGATAATGATACGAGAGGCAGCTGATAATGATACGAGAGGCAGCTGATAATGATACGAGAGGCAGCTGATAATTATACGAGAGGCAGCTGATAATGATACGAGAGGCAGCTGATAATGACACGAGAGGCAGCTGATAATGATACGAGAGGCAGCTGATAATGATACGAGAGGCAGCTGATAATGATACGAGAGGCAGCTGATAATTATACGAGAGGAAGCTGGTAATGATACGAGAGGCAGCTGATAATGACACGAGAGGCAGCTGATAATGATACGAGAGGCAGCTGATAATGATACGAGAGGCAGCTGATAATGACACGAGAGGCAGCTGATAATGATACGAGAGGCAGCTGATAATGATACTAGAGGCAGCTGATCATGGATAGCCCGATACATAAGTACGTAAACCAAATGTTTTTTTTTTCTCGCACCTTTTGAATGCGTTATTTATTTTAGCTGTACACACTAAAATCCTTCTTTTGTTTTGCTTTTATGGGATTCAAAAGTGGGAAGCTCGCTTTTCAAGGAAATGTGCAAGATTGATCGGGGTGTTATTATCAAGAACCTGAATATCAAACGGTTGATACCCTAGCAGATCCATGAGGGCATGACAAAAACATTAGTGAATGGAGCCTCAGCCTCGTCATTACGAGCGAGAGCGAAACGCTTGCTCGTCCTTCCGTGGTGAAAGGGAAAAATCTGAATATGAACGGCCCGGCCCGATCAGACCCGGCCTGACCCGGCCCGTGGCGACGCTTTTGAGCAGCTAATATCTCTGCAACCGCACGTTCGATTGACAAGCGGGTTTCCTTGCTGGGCAGCCCCATCTAACCTACCATGTTTGAGACCAGTGCCGACTCATGGGGGTGATTACCACTGTGCGTGGCATGTGCTGCGTGAGTGGTGTTGAAAAGTGTTTTCTCTCGCAAAAACTCCACAACGACTGGGCAGATTGTGTTCAAATTTGGTGTGTGGTTAGGGACCCCTCAGTCACCACTTTCCCACAACTCAGGGGTAGGGTGCCTCTGCACGTGCGCCCGTGCACACCCTTCTTTGTATATCAGAAACAATTTTCCCGATCGAGTTGAAATTCACCACACATTTCCTTCGCCCTCGCTCATTCATAGCCAACTACGGCGCCTTTTAAGTGAATGGGAAAAATCTGAATATGAGCGGCCCGGCCCAACCCAACCCCACCCGGCTGGACCCGTGGCGACGCTTTTGAGAAGCTCATATCTCTGCAACCGCACGTCCGATTGACAAGCGGGCTTCTTTGCTGAGCAGTCCCGTCCAACCTACCTTGTTTGAGACCAGTGCCGACTCATGTGGGTGACTACCACTGCGCGTGGCGCGTGCCGCGTAAGGGGTATTGACAGTGTTTTCTCGCAAAAATTCCACAACGGCTGGGCAGATTGTGTTCAAATTTGGTGTGTGGTTAGGGACCACTCAGCCGCCACTTTCCCACAAGTCAGGGCTGGGGTGCCTCTACACGTGCGCATGGGCACACCCCTATAATATATATATATATATATATATATATATATATATATATATATATATATATATATATATATATATATATATATATATATATATATATATATATATATATATATATATATATATATATATATATATATATATATATATATATATATATATATATATATATATATATATATATATATATATATATATATCAGGAACGGCTGAGCCGATTGTGTTCAAATTTGGTGTGTGGTTAGGGACACCTCAGCCGCCACTTTTCCACAAGTTAGGGGTGGGTGCCTCTGCACGTACGCACGTGCGTACCTTTTTTGTATCTCAGAAACTACTTGCCCGACCGAGTTGAAATTCACCATACACTTCCTTCGTGCTCGCTGGTTCATCGCCAACTACGGGGCCTTACTGGTATGATATGGTGAAAAGTGAGCAGCACGATTCTAGCGAAGGAGAGGGAACTTTGAAGATAGTACGCGACATGGAAGGTCTGTGACAGACATTACCGAAGAATCCGTTCACAGAGTCCATGTCATGACCATGTCAGATCAACAAGCTACAAAGAAACACATTGCTACGCACTACGCAGCTTGGGATGTCCACGAAATGCGTCCATGTCAGTATCCAGGATAAAATGAACATGTTGAAAGTTTCAGCACGGTGGGTCCTCGAACTTCATGGACCTGAATTCTGATTAAGATCTGAATTAGAAGGTTTGTTTTACACATGAAGGGAGAATGTTCACTTATATGAAACAGATCCTGATGAGTATCACGGTATATTTGTAACTATCTAAGCAAAAATGGACTCATCACTTTAATCAGAAAAGAAGAACAATCTAAAAAATGGAACCATCCGGATTCTCAGATCCGAAAGTGACATAGACATAGATATATATTGAAACCATCCACAATACACTTGTGGCTCTTACGGCCTCTCGTCAAAAAGATAAAACACACGAGGAGGGTGGTGCATAACATGCTCACAAACAGACACAAACGCACACATTCCATTCATGCCTGTCGTATACGTTAGACGAAGAGACAAAATCTCAACGCTGGCAGACTAGGTTCTCACCCCAGGTCCTGACACAGGTGGTACCTGAGGTGTCTGCTGAACACGGGTACCGGGAGCCGTGTCAGGTCCAGTGGCAGCTGGCTGTACTGCTGCGGCGCACGGCTAAGGAAGCCCCGGCGGCCATCTCCGTTCGGGACCTGGGCACATACAGAGACTACCGTCCTGCCTGGTGTGACGGTCACAGGTGTCCGACACGCGGACGAGGCCGCTGGCCAGCGCCTCCGGCTCGCCCAGGCGACGTGCCTTATGTACCAGGCAGTGTGTGGTACTGCACCAGGTCGCCAGCACTGAGCCAACCGAGTTTCTCTAACAGATCCGATACATGTTCATTTTTTTTGCGGCCGAAAATAACTTTTGCTGCATAGTTAATAATTGTTGGATCCGGGATAAGTTTTTATGTGTACCATTGCCGTACACTGATATACAGTAACGGATCTGTGAGAGAGACGCTGACCAGGGCGGAGACAACAGAGAGTGGCAGGTAGCTCCTAGGATGTGATAGACCGATGAGAGTGCCAACGCAGTGCCTAGTGACTGCAGATACGTGGTTGTCCCAGCTGAGAGTGCGATCAAAGAGTAAACCTAAGTAATTTTACGAAACGGGGATGAGATCATGATCGCGAAATTTCACCGTGAAACTGGGGACTTGTCGCAAATTTTGAACACTTCCCAAAAATATCAGCTGAGTCTTTCCGGCGTTTACTTTCAGCCCGCTGGCTCGGAACCAAACATCAAGAGAGGCCAAGGTACGCTTCATTTGAGCGACAACGTTTTTGAATTCAGATTTTTTGCCGCTAATAAAAACTTGGGCGTCGTCGGCGTACTGAACGATCACTGAGCCTTCGGCATACAGACTCAGGTCGTTGGCAAAGATGCAATAGGACAGCGGACCGAGAGCAGAGCCTTGACAAACCCCGATGCTATTGGGAAATGGAGCAGACTTCTTGGTAATTCTCAGGTAGTCAGTGAAGCTGACACTCTGGGTGTGGTCCCGAAGGTAAGCCGAAAACCAGGAGATGTCAATTCAGTAGAGCTGTAATTTCGGCAGAAGTTTGGAATGGTCTACCACATCGAAGCATTTGGTCAAGTCCAGCAGGCAAAGGAGGGAAATCTCTCGCCGGTCGCTAGCGGAAAGGATGTGGTCAGAAATGGTTATCAGTGCGGTTTCCGTCGAGTGGCGAGGACGAAAACCGAGCTGAGTGGGTGCGAGGTGATGATTCATGAAAAGGTAACTGTGAGGTTTATGAAGTATCCTAACAAGGTCAAATATCCTAACAAGTTTGTATGATGCCGATGGTCCAACCTTGGCGAACTTCCTGTAGAATGACCTAACTAGCGCTGGACCTACTATGATGACCTACTGAACGAATTGAAAGACAAAATCCGGAAGAAGCAGGCGAGGGATGCTGACAAAGGGAGTACTGCTCCACCAGGAAAATGCTCCGCCACACACCAGCACGGTAACCATGAGCGCCGTCGAACACGGCGAGGTCAAACTAGTCCCACACCCACCATACTCTCTTGATCTGTTTACAAACCTGGCAATAAGGAGCAGATTAGACACTACTTTGCCTATGCTAATAAAAAACAGGACATCAATGTCCTTTTTGAGGCCATGCAGTCGCTTCTGGAGACCAAATATTAATAAATATATAAAGAGAGTATCTGCGATTCTGCGTGCTCCATGGCACCTGGAATAAGTGTGCTGCCTTCGAAGAAGATAACGTGGAGAATGAAACGCCTTCAGATATCTCGATTTGTCTCTCTCATGTTCAGGCAATGTTCAACTGTTCATGTTCAACTCATCAGTCGCCCTTTTTAAGAGCCGTTTGGGATAGCGTGAATGTTAATAGTTCTGGTCGGAAAAAGTATCCTCTGAAGGAAAAGGATCAAGACTATCAGAGTAAATTTGGGTAAAGTTGGGCCTAGGTGATATAAAACAACACGTCAAGAACACAGCACACACCACACATCACGACACTCTTCAATAAACGACCGATTGGGTAAAAGAACCAAGTTTCTCGATCTCGCTCGATAACGTACTTCTTGAGGGTGCGTTTTAAAATATGCATAGCTGAAACTACTCAATTCTGGCGACCACCCGTTGTAATCTAACTCTGCTGAGTACAATGCTGTTGAGCATTGATAAAGTAACACATCAATTCTATTGTACATTCTTCTTGTGCCCAGATATCCCTTAAAAATAATGTTTCACATTTTCATAATAAAACTTAACCCGCGCACTGCAGGGGGTTCGCGCCTAACACGAACTGCAGGGGGTGGGGTTGATTTCCGCCCCCCGTGAGATCTCGAAAACTAAGCTATGTAGCGGCAAGCAGAAAACGGCGTTTGATAGCTGGATGCAAGTTCTATCGAAAGTATTTCAGTATTTTTTTTTAGGTCAGGTCAAAATTGAGGTCACCAGAGGTCATCAAATGTCAAATTTTCCAGTTTTTCCTGTTTTAGGACTTCGCTCCAGAAATTCCCATATATCTCGAAAACTATGCTAGCTAGAAACAAACGGCAAAAAACTATCGCCAGCGTTTGGAATTTGCAATCGAAATGGTTCCTCAAATTTAATCTCAGGTCAATATTTGAGGCTCCAGAGGTACAAAGGGGGAAAATGCTGTTTTTTTTGCAAAACTGTTTTTCGCTAATAACTTTTCACCTAATAAAGTTAACGGAAAACTGCTTACGCCATTGTGTTTGTTGTCTCGTCAGGGCGCTTCGATTTATATACATGGTGGCCTTGTTAGGACAACTTAACAATTTGACCACATGTCACGTGACCTTGACCTGAGGTGAAGACCCAAGTGGGTCATATTGCATATAGAGAGACGTGTCTCGACGAGACAAACACATTTATGTCGGTTTTACTTCTCTATCTGCATTATGTTGCAAGTTATTGACAAACAAGTGATGGTGAACTCGGATGATCTCAAATGACCCCATAGGGGTCACTGAACAAAACGTACACTTGGATCATCAAGAACATCTTATAATAACATGATCCAGAAGTAATTGGACTAATAGAATGCATATCCTTGAAATGGGAAGCATTTGAATATTTCCCCATTTACTTATTATGGGGAGGTCACGAAATTGACCTGACCTTTGGTCACCGATATAAAAATTCCGAGATAAACGAATTGTAAGTACTTATGCCCTCATGACACCCTGTAAGCTTCAAACTGATCGGTGAGAAACTCTGGCTTTGGCACAACTGCAAACATTTTTGGAGATGGGGTCACTTGACCTGGTCTGGTGACCTGGTCTGGTGACCTGACCTGAGATGACCTGAGGTCACATTTTTTTTGCAAAGTGTGCGCAATTGATGTCCTAACAGGTGTGCCAAAAACTGGCGACGCTGTGCGCCGCCGTTTTTCGCGATCTGAGAAAAACCTGAGGAGGAAATCAACCCCCCTGCAGTGTGCGGGTTAATATCAGTTTATGGCACTACTTTCACCGTTGCGATTATTTTTTCTCCAGAGAAACAATACCCTTTTATACAATTGAGAAACATTTGTACCTTTTCACTGCGTAACTATACAATCTTTGGAGCGGAGTAATTGCAGAGTAAATCACAATGAAGTTTTACTATGTTGTTAAATTCTAAATCTTATAAATTGTGTAAGATTTCACAGTATTATTTGGAGATGTATTATAATTTACTTTGGAGAGTACAATTTTATATACTTGGAAGTTTTCAACTTTTAACCAAAAATGGCGTCATTTGAAAGATTACTATGAGGGGTTTGAGCATACTACCTTTTAACCCGCGAGTTACTGGGGGGGGGGGGGGCTATTTCCCCCCCTCCCGTTATTTTGCAATAACTCCTAAACGAACACCCATATCGTCACCAAACTTACAGTAACTTCTCTCACATCAATTTTACATATGTTGGCAAAATTAAAATTATAAGGCTATGATAGGTCAACCGGGAATGACGTCAGAGTGACGTCATGTTCTTCGGGTTTTGTTGCAAAATAATGGTTTGCGGAAAACGCTGTCAAAGGTACGATATTTGAGATAAACTAAATTGTATTAAATTAAATTACTGACAATAGACCGGGCTATCAAACTGCCATCTCGGAGTTTTGAGTTTTTTTTAATTCAAAATTTTGAGAAATCCAGAGACATTTTTTTTAAAACAAAATTTTCAAGACAAAATCAGAATTATCCAAAAACCGGAATATATGTGATCGAGACGTATGCGGTGAATACGTGTACCAAATTTAAAGTCGATATCTTTAAAAATGACCGAGTTATGACCTTTAAATGACAAAAATCGACCACTTCTCACAGCATTACTATGACAAAAAACGCATTTCCATTTTTGCTTTTTACTTCTATTTATGTGGAACAAACAATGTTCTAAGGTCATTTTTCGCGTTCTAGACGAAAAACACACCCATAAACATGTGTTACAACGCCTAATGACCGTAATCTGCAGTTTGACCTCGTGACCTCGGATGACCTTGACCTGACCCAAGGTCATAAACAGCTTAGAAAGGTACTTAGAAGTGTCAGACACACGAATAATACCGATTTATCAACGGCTTATGCGTTTAATATCGCAATTTTGCGCGACAATTCCATCCATAGAGACCTTTTGACACGGTCAAACATTTTGTACTTGACCTGACCTGTGACGTCATCGGTGACCCCGAGGTCAACAATATTATGTTTCCCTCGATAAATTTCCCAGGGATATCGAATGCCGTTTGAATTTTTACATTCGGTCCAGTAGTTCCGGAGATCAGAGGGGGAGGGGGGGGGGGGACAAAAAATAACCCCCCCCCCCAGTAAGTCGCGTTATGAAATATACCCCAGTAACTCGCGGGCTAAGCATGCCTAAGTCAAGAGTATTTTATTGATAATGGCTGAATCGCGACCATTTCCAATGGCTATTGCGTATGTGACATATTAACCAACTTAACTTTAAGCTGTTCTACTTGACTCTGAACATCGCGATGCAAAATATTGCAACGGATGAATTGGCTATTCGGCGCCCTACTATGAGGCTTGCGGCGCAGCATAATGCCTGAATATAGACTGTGCCGCATAGCGTTTAAGTGTTGCGGTACAGTATACCACCCAGCCACGGGCTATTCAGTAGGCCGGGTCATTCGATAGGTTTTTGCGAGCATGCACAGATTAATAGTGCAATCATTATGCGCTATATCATTAAAAACTTACATAATTTAAAAACAAAATTAAAACCAAATTTGGAGATGCCAATCGGCCTCTTTTTAGGGATAGTTTTGCCATTTTTTCGTCAATATGGTACATTTGGGCATGAATCAATTTGTTTGACGTTTAAAAAAAAAATCATTTTCTAACTCTCCGTATGCTGTTTGACAGCCGAAGTGATTTTCATAAAGTTATCATATACATTGAAGCTGTTTCTCCGCATTTCCCGTAAGGATTTTAAGGCACCCGCTCGCAGCGCCATCTATTGAGCGGAATTGCAGTATATGTACTAGGTGCAGTTTTCCGGCTGCGGAGGCCTGCAACGGGGCTCCA
Source organism: Chirona hameri (assembly GCA_036785665.1). Taxonomy (NCBI): domain Eukaryota; kingdom Metazoa; phylum Arthropoda; class Thecostraca; order Balanomorpha; family Balanidae; genus Chirona; species Chirona hameri. Next base: position 45,327 of record JAXIVJ010005528.1, read on the forward strand.
CACGCGATGAAATGGAACACCATCAGATTAACTCCATGGAAAATAGATTTAAAGTGGGTGGGGAGGAGTACATGCCAAACAAATTTGATTGCATTAGCTTGATCCGCCCCTTGAGACAGGACAGGTACCTGTCATATCTTCGTGCCCTGTACCTGTCTTGCCTCCAGACGCCAGGTCCGCTACCTGTCCTATCTCCAGACGTGAGGCCCGGTACCTTTCCTGTCTCCAGATGTGTGGCCCGGTGCCTGTCCTGTCCCCAGACGTGAGGTCCGGTACCTGTCCTATACCCAGTAGAGCGTCCCAATTTTCAACAAAGTTGTCCGAACACCTTCGCCCCCTGCGATTCCCGTTCTCCGATGAAAATTATTCATGGACACCAAGTTTGATGGATTTTGGTCGGTAATCTTAATCTCCGAGCAGCGGATGAAGTTATCGCCTCGAAGTCCCGTTTTAAGCACCGGTCCGCCATATACCCGATAGTAGAGCTTGGCGTTGTCGAATTGCTTTAGCGTTTCTAATTGAGCTAGAATGACGAAACAAGATTCGTTGCATTGCCTAACGCTTGTGCTTTCGTCTCATACAGCCCCTGTTAATTTGACTGGCAACACTTGAGCCGTGACGTCACCATTTCTACAGCGAGCCTGCTTTAGCGTGGTGGGCTATGGGAAAATAGGTGGTATTTGGGTCGCAATTTCAAGCATTTCTAAAATAGTTCGTTCAGCAGATGACACATACTTGTGATGCCAAAGGTCTTCCCTATTCATATCTTGAGTCAAATCGTTGCCCAATAAATTGTTTTATAGAACGCTGCGTGTCTTCCAATAAGGATCATTTTCAGCTTAACTGACGGTAATAAGCGTCGGATTTCGCCCACACGGAGATCGGGCTGGCCCCCGGGTCTGCCCCGGACCTGGAGAGCTGGCTGCCCCCAGACCCGGAGAGCTGGCGGTCCCCCGGGTCTGCCCCGGACCCGGAGGGCGGGCTGGCCCCCGGGTCTGCCCCGGACCCGGAGAGCTGGCTTCCCCCGGGTCTGTCCCGGACCTGGAGAGCTGGCTGCCCCCGGGTCTGCCCCGGATCGGAGAGCTGGCTGTCCCTGGGTCTGCTCCGGACCTGGAGAGCTGGCTGCCCCCGGGTCTGCCCCGGACCCCGAGAGCTGGCTGCCTCCGGATCTGCCCCGGACCCGGAGGGCTGGCTGACCTCAGGGTCTGCCCCGGATCGGAGAGCTGGCTGCCCCCGGGTCTGCCCCGGACCCGGAGAGCGGGCTGGCCCCCGATTCTGCCCGTACCCGGCTAATGTAATTTGGTGACGGACAGCATTACAATGACCAAGTCGGAGTTGTTGAATACTCACTCAAGGTATTGGCAGCTGAATAGCATGAAGGGACCGCAGCTGTATGCAATAGTTGTTGCCTACCGTAGGCCGGTTTTACTTAGGCTACCAAAGTTACGCTTCACGTGGCGAGATCAGCAGATCGCGGCCGGTGTGTTGTATTCAGTTGCTGGATCTAAACGGTGTTGGGTAGCTCCGAACGAATATGGCGAACGAATCAGACGCATGGTGATTGGTGATGCGATCCCATCCTCTGACCAAGGCCATAAAACAACGTGGTATAACGTTCCTACCAGAGCCAGCGCCACAGGGGGGTGGGGGTGGGGGGGGGGGGGCAGGAGGGGCAGCTGCCCCTCCAACCACCAGCTGGGCCCTTTTCGGCCAGCCTGGCGGGCGAACATGAAGGTCCTCTTAGAATGGCGGCCGCCGGGGACCCTCAGGGTGGTGGAGCGCCCGCTAGGGCCAGCTGAGGACCTCCTTGCGACGCTCAAGGAAACTCAGAGGAACCAGTTTTGCCTGTTGAACCTGAGAAGCCACCTGGAGCCGTCTCAGCGAGTTTATGGGCTCTCTTAGGCTGGTCGGGAGCTCCTCGGAATGATTGAGAACCCTTTCGTGTTTTAGGTCAAAGGGCCTCCTCCGAAAAGCAAGAACTTCCTCTCTGCACTGTTCCAGCTATGGTAGGGCTCTCAAGGTAGTACCGAGGCTTTCGCATACAGAGCGAGGGCCTTCTCAGACAGAGAAAGGGCTATGTCGGCCTTGCCGAGAACCCCTCAGACCAACGAAGATCGTCTCGGGTCCCACAGAGGCCTCTCAGCCCATCATAGTTCCCTCAGACCAACCAAGACCCTCTCAGGTCCCACCGAGATCCCTCAGGCCATCCGAGACTCATCAGACCAACCAAGGGCCCCCTCAGGTCCGGCCGAGGTCTCTCAGGCCGGCTGAGGCCCGTAAGGCCGATCGAGACCCTCTCAATCTGGTGGAGGGCCTTCTCAAGCCAGCCGAGGACCCCTCAAGAAATCAAGGGCCCATGCCCGATCTCATGGGCATTATCGTCGCAAGAAATGCGAAGTTACAGTTGATAACTTGGTCACATTGAGCAAAAACTTTAACTGTGTGACGCACGCCACAATGCCACTTGAAAATAAAGGCTGTGATGCTCTATATAAAGTGTTCAAGTTTTATCATAAATAAATGGTAATCCGTTTGGGAACGAGAAAGACGGAAATGATATTAAATATATATATTAAATAATATTGAAGGCTGCGTGGGCCCTTTTGGCCAAGGACCCTTTTTCGGGAAAAGCTGCCCCCCCAAACCCGAAAATATGTGGCGCCGGCCCTGGTTCCTACGTCATCATTTCCCCACTAGATTTTAGGTTTAATGCCATATATTTGTAGTATACATCCAGTGCATAACAATGTATCAATTATAATCCCATCCCGCCCTCTGCGTGGGCAAAATCTGACGCGTATTGACGTCAGATAAGCTGAAAATGATCTTTATTGGAAGACATGTAGCGTTCCATTAAACAATTTATAGGGCACAAATTTGACTCCATTTTCTCAAAACAACCCCAGATATGAATAGGGAAGACCTTTGGCATCACATATATGTGTCCAGTGGCGGCGGATTTGATTTTGACCCCAGACTGTCTCGTGGGCCTCGTGTCCCCAGACGTGAGGCCCGATACCTGTCCTATCTCCAGACGTGAGGTCCGGTACCTGTCCTGTCTCCAGACGTGAGGTCCGGTACCTGTCCTATATACAGGCCTGTCTTGCCTCAAGACGTGAGGCTCGGTACCTGTCCTGTCTTTAGACACGAGGCCCGGTACCTGTCCTATCTCCAGACGTGAGGTACGGTACCTGCCCTGCCTCCAGGCCCGGTGGCTGCACTGTCTCAAGACTTGAGGTACCTGGCCTGTCTCCAGACGTGAGGCCCGGTGTCTGTCCTGTCTCCAGATCCAGTTCCCACTGAGTTAACCTGTTGGTATTCCATTTCATCGCGTGTGGAGCCCCTCTGCAGGCCTCCGCAGCCGGAAAACTGCACCTGGTACATAAACTGCAATTCCGCTCAATAGATGGCGCTGCGAGCGGGTGCCTTAAAAGCCATACGGGAAATGCGGAGAAACAGCTTCAATGTATATGATAACTTTATGAAAATCACATAGCATACAGATAATGTGAAAATTATATTATCAAAAAACGTAAGCAAATTATTAATGCCAAAATGTATGATATTGACGAAAAATTGCAGAAGTGTCCCTAAAAAGAGGCCGGTTGGCACCTCCAGATTTTATTTGGAAATGTAAAAAAATTCAAGTAAGCTTGTAATGAAATAGCGCATGATAATTTCACTATTAATCTTTTTTTCATGACCTTACATGAAAAACATTACTATTACTATTCAGTATGCACGCAGATTCATGCCTGAAATTTTCGGCTAAGTTCATCGAACGTGTGTTGGCTGTTGGTATAATGCATTGCGCTGCTTTGCGTTGCAATACATTTAATTAGGGAAGTGTTGCGGCAAACAGTCACATACAGCCAATTAATACAAACAAAAATGAACAAGAAGTTGATCGTGTTTACTCTGATATAAAATACTGATGAACTACTATACAATATCAAACTTTGAGCTTTATTCGGCTGGTAGGCCTGAAGCAAACTACAGTACTTTCGAATATCTAAGAAAGCACCATCTTTCCCAGACTTAACCCTATTACTGCCGGGATAAACACAAATAGGAATCTGTCGGGGGAGGGATCTGTCGGGAGATAATGTTTGCTGCATTGTATTACATTATCACCAGTGACAAACATCATCGCAAGCGCTGCAACTAAACGCAAGCTGACGTCTATTGTAGCCACAAGGTGTTTAGAGCAACACTCATTCGAGAGCAACGATTATTCTGCGCGAAATATTTCCCAGATTGTATCCATGCATGAAAATACAACGTTCTGCATTTTAAGGCAAGGTGTGGCATTTACTTGATTTAATTTCCACCACAGTGATAACGCAGCAGGTGCTTCGCCACGAAATTTTGAGTGGAGGGGGGGGGGGGGGGGGGGGGCGGAGCGGACCCATAAGTCCATATTTTCCAGTCAAAAATCAACATTATGGTACGCACTAGTGATGTCATTTTCAGAAAATTCCTGAAACTTGACCAAACCGATAACAATTTCATTGACCGAAAACCAAACCGATTTTTCCTAACCCGAAAATGACCGATTTTTGACCGACTTTCAATATTGGTGTAAGAGGTTGGCAAGCGTTACTTTGCATATGCCGGTGCATTTTTTTAAGGAAAGAAATACCTCAATAATACTTAATTACGAGCGATCTCGAAGCGCTCGCTCGTCTTTCCGTGGTATATGGGAAAAATCTGAATATGAGCGGCCCGGCTCGACCCGGCCCGGCCCGACTCGACCCAACCCGACCCGACCCGTAGCGACGCTTTTGAGAAGCTCATATCTCTGCAACCACACGTCCGATTGACAAGCTGACTTCTTTACTGAGCAGCCCCATCCAACCTACCCTGTTTGAGACCAGTGTCAACTCATGTGGGTGCCTACCACTGCGCGTGGCGCGTGCCGCGTGAGGGGTGTTGAAAAGTGTTTCCTCGCAAAAACTCTGCAACGGCTGAACCGATTGTGTGCAAATTTGGTGTGTGGTTAGGGACCCCTCAGCCGCCAATTTTCCACAAGTCAGGGGTGGGGTGCCTCTGCACGTGCGCATGTGACCAGTGACGGCGCCCCTCCGTCCAGTGAAGGCGCCCCTCCGGCCAGTGACAGCACCCCTCCGGTGAGTGACCCCGCCCCTCCGGTGAGTGACCGCGCCCCTCCGGCGAGTGACGGCGCCCCTCCGGCGAGTAACGGCGCCCCTCCGACCAGTGACGGCGCCCCTCCGACCAGTGACGGCGTCCCTCCGACCATTGACGGCGCCCCTCCGGACAGTGACGGTGCCTCTCCCGCCAGTGACCACGCCCCTCCGGCGAGTGACGGTGCCCCTCCGACTAGTGACTGAACCTCTCCGGCTTGTGACGGCGCCCCTCTGGCCAGTCACGGCGTCCCTCCGGCTTGCGACGGCACCCTCTCCAGCCAGTGACGGCGCCCTCCGTCCGTCTGTAGGCGCCCTCCCCCTTGCAACATTTTCGCCAATATTGGTGGCGCCCCTGTCGATCGGGTGGCGCCCCTCAAGGCTGTATCAAGGATGTATCCAGTTTGTGTCGTCCCAAAAATTCTGCCCCGCATCGTTTTGAGCGATGACAAAAATATTTTGCAAATCATGTAGATTCTTAGCCTAAATACCTTAAAGGGAATGTTTCACCTTTGTATTGGTTTTTAACTGAGATAGCCATTATCTTTGGCCGTTATTAAAATGTTGAAAATATCAAGGTAATTTTCCCCAAAACTTAGCCGTTTTTAAGCAATTCAATTTATAGTTTGCAAAATGTTTGCAAAAAATACAATCTGGCTATTGCCGCCGCTGATTGGCTGACGGCGACTTTTTCAGCCAATCCCACTTTCTCAGCCAATCAGCGGCGGTCTATAGCCCAATAATGACGTAATCATCCCAAATAAAAACAAACTTAATTTGTATAAAGTTAAGTGACTTTCGAGAGAAAATTATCACCATCGTTTTCATCAGCACTTGCTTCATATTTTCGACTAAAACCAGCGTATATTTGACAACTTTCAGAAAGGTGAAACATTCACTTTAAGGTTTGGATCGCGGTTGTAGCGGGGGGCAAGCCCCCACTTTTTAGAGCGTGTGTGTGTGTGTGGGGGGGTCCCTGCTGCCCCCTCCCCCGGTGGCGACGCCCCTGTAACGTAGCGTATCATTGTGGGACCTATATTCTTCATGGTTATAAGTAACTCGAGTAAATTAATGTCTCATATTTACTAGTATTAACACAACATAATGGTCGGTGAAGATCATTACACCACACAATGGACATGAATACGAAACGCTCTAAGCCGAAAATACATGCATTATAGCTCGTCGAGCGATACGAAGATCTTACTTGGTCATCGGAATTAAACGCGGGGTTAGCTTAATACAATTGTTGAATTACGGATAAACTGAGAATTTTGTTTCTAGAATTCAGAACCATTCGTGTAGTGCTCGACAAGCACCAACAAGTTCTAGCTAACGGCAACCTTGTCGTTTTTTTTTGAGAGCTTGACAGATCATATCCGCCGCTGTCAGCTGTCTGTCAGCTCTGCCAGCCCTGTCTGCCAGCTCAGCCAGCTCTGTCTGCCAGCTCAGCCAGCTCTGTCTGCCAGCTCAGACAGCTCTGTCTGCCAGCTCTGGCAGCTGTCTGCCAGCTCTGTCAGCTGTCTGCCAGCTCTGTCAGCTGTATGTCAGCTCTGTCAGCTGTCTGCCAGCTCTGCCAGCTGTCTGCCAGCTCTGTCAGCTGTCTGCCAGCTCAGCCAGCTCTGTCAGCTGTCTGTCAGCTCAGCCAGCTCTGTCAGCTGTCTGACAGCTCAGCCAGCTCTGTCTGCCAGCTCAGCCAGCTCTGTCAGCTGTCTGCCAGCTGTCAGCTCTGTTTGCCTCTGCTGTCAGCTCAGCCAGCTCTGTCTGCCTCTGCTGCCAGCTCAGCCAGCTTTGTCTGCCTCTGCTGTCAGCGCCCAGCGAGAGGTGGCGATTTCTTGCGGCCACCGTCGTCGGCGTCGCCGGGCGCGTCGCCCGCTGCGTCCCCCTCTATTGATCGCTGCGGCCGCCATGTTGGAAACCTCTGCGTGTCTCGACCAATCAGCGAGCCGCGTCTCCGGGCCACGCCGACCGACGATGACCCCGCCGAGGAACGCTAATCTGATTGGTTCGCATTGCAACACTTGGGCGCCAGATTTGCGGCAATCGTCTCGCGGCGCAGGCTGTGCGACGCTGCCAGGCGGCGTGCCGACGCCACCGCCAGCTCGGATCTATAAAACTCTATCTCCCATTCTAACGTTATTAGTCTCCATTGGCCGCCTCATCATATGTCGCGCGACGCTGAGCGAAGCCGACCGCCGCATTAATGCCGCAAACGTGATTTGTGCGCTGCGTCGACTGGTCGGCCGGCGGCCGGGCGCGGCGGGGGCGGTCCCGCCATGGACGGGTACCAGGTTCGTCCGCCGGGGATGGAGGACGACCGAGATAAACGCAAGGTGGAGGACTTCACGGGCCTGTACGGACTGGACAGCGCCCTCCGACCGCTCCCCGAGCACACAGGTAAGTAGCGGCGAGCCACCGCCCCGGCCGGCGCCGCACCATCGCCGCCGCATTGCCAGTTCACTCGCTCGCCACGACAAGGTAACTCGATTCATTATTCTGGTTACCCCGAGTTACTTTACTGAAACAATGCCCCCTCTGAGGTGCGTCCGCGCTTTGGCACGCAGGTAATTTCATTGACAGTGTTTGGTTACGGGCTAACGATATTCAATTATGAACTGGAAGATTTGATCTGAAGCAAGGGCAAACTTGATTACGCTATCAGAAATGATGACAACGAAGTTACACTAATGAATGAAATATTGAGCCCACCGAATTGAACACAAAGCACGAACTTTCAAGGCAGTAACTTTGAAATGAAGTTAGCTAGCATCGAGGTACATTGGTGTTTGTGAGCCAACACTATTTCGTTTGAAGATTCAAGGTTGTGAGCGTGAAGCTGAAGGGCATACACATATTCATGTAGGGAAATAGGTCTTGTAATGAAAATATCAACTGAAATACAAAGTGGACATGATGATTACGACTTCATGCGTATGTAATTATAAAGAAACAGAGAAGTTGATCTAATTTCTAATAATCTTACACATAATTATAATCATGCATTGCACATGCATTGTACATATTCCACACATATAAATATGCATACACCTACAATGCACTTAACTCAATATAACCACGGTCAACACAATGTCTCATGCACTGTGGCTTTTAAATTATTGGCAGAGACTCATCACCTTCCACAACTAATTTATTCAGCTTTTGTTTATTGAAGCAAAACGTGCTTAAAATGAGTAAATATTGAAAAACAATCTAATTTATTCAACTTGTTTGACATCTTGCAGTTTGCAGCCCTTCGCTAAGCCTAATCGGCGGCTTGAGCTCGCGTTGTCTCCTACCACCCGAACGAACAGTTCCATTTAGAGGACAAAATTGTCAGCAAAAGGTAGGGTCTTAGAAAGATTGGACACAGCCCGCACTCTGACCTAACTCCTGACTTAAGTAGCAAATGTCTATAGACAATACATAAGTATCTATCTCAACCAGACTGCCCGAAGGTACAAATTTTGCCTCCCGAATTTCTCCCGATCTGGAGAAATTCGGCTGGCTCAATCGGCTCAACCGGCCGATTGAGTTACAAAGCTAGGCATTTGATGGACAATCTAAAACTATCATTACGCATATATGTAGATTATACATATCAAAGCAATATCCCAAAGAAACCGATCTCTCAAGACTGGCTGACAGACAGCTCTTTGAGTACATGCATTGCGAGTTCATGGTGCTAAAGGCAAAGAGGTTGAATGAGGTGTGATGGTAAGTTTAAAATCACAGCTCAAATAATACTACATATGTTAGTACAATAAAGCAACCTGAGCCGAGACAAACACAGACAAAGGTCATAATAAGGCTGCTATTGTTATGTCACCATAAAGGTATGCAAAGATCTTCGAGGGTCTTCCATAGCATATTACAGCATAACTTATTAAGAAGCTTCGGACAAAATATTCTAATTTTCATGTGCAAATAATACAAAAATAATTGCTCCATTGTTATTCAAAGCATCCTCGATATTCTTCGTCGGCGATTCCCATATACATGTGGTAAGAAATTTACGGTTGCTGCACTCAACATATATTCTGCAACTGATACCGTTTCCTATTCAGCACGTGTGACACCTATTTTACCAATAAATGCAGGCGTTTATGGATCCTAATGCAGAAGCCAATGGGAAAACACCGGAAGTGTTTTTGTGCTTTACAGGATCCAATAACATTTTGTTATTGGATCATACCATGATAAAACAGTCGCATGCTAACATATTCAATGGACACGCGCCTGAAAGATTTCTTATTGAACTCGCCTACGGTTCGTCCGATACCATTATTTTTTTCAGGCGCTTGTTCATTAAAGTATAATAACACACAACACAACACTGTCATATAAAACCAGTAAGGCGCCGTAGTTGGCAATAAACGAGCGAACGCGAAAAAAATGTATTGTGAATTTCAACTCGATCGGGGAAGTAGTTCTGAGATACAAAAAAGGTTGCGCACATGCGCACGTGCAGAGGCACGCCACCATGACTTGTGGGAAAGTGGCGGCTAAGCCATAACCATAACCACACACCAAATTTGAACACAATCGACTCAACCTTTCCTGAGATATAGAATATGGGTGTGCACGAGCGCACGTGCAGATACACCCCACCTCTGACTTGTGGGAAAGTGGTGACTGAGAGGTCCCTAACCACACACCAAATTTGAACATAATCGGCTCAGCCGTTCCTGAGATATATAATAGGGGTGTGCACGTACGCGCGTGCAGACACACCCCATCCCTGACTTGTGGGAACATGGCTGCTAAGGGGTTCCTAGCTACACACCAAATTTGCACACAATTTGCCCAGCCGTTGCGGAGTTTTTGCGGGAGAAAAACACTTTTCAACACCCCTCACGCGGCACGGCGCAGTGGTAGTCACCCACGTGAGTCGGCACTGGTCTCAAACAGGGTAGGCTGGATGGGGCTGCTCAGCAAATAAGTCAGCTTGTCAATCGGACGAGCGGTTGCAGAGATATTAGCTTGTCAAAAGCGTCGCCACGGGCCGGGCCGCTCTAATCAGATTTTTCCCATATACTACGGAAAGACGAGCGAGCGCTTGGCGCTCGCTCGTAACCACGGAAGGACGAGCGAGCGCTTCGCGCTCGCTCGTAAACACACAACACTGTCAACACTGAATTATGCCCGGTGAATAGATTTACCAGTGATGCACCGTAGTTGGTGATGAACGAGCGAGCGCGAAAGAAATGTATGGCGAATTTCAACTACATCGGGCAAGTAGTTTCTGAGATAAAAAAGAGTGTGCACGTGCACACGTGCAGAGGCACCCACCCCTAACTTGGGGGAAAGTGGCGGCTGAGAGGTCCCACTACCTAACCGCACACCAAATTTGAGCACAATCGGCTCAGCCGTTCCTGAGATATGGAATAGGGGTGTGCACGTGCGCAAGTGCAGAGGCATCCCACCCTGACTTGTGGGAAGGCTGAGGGGTCCCTAACACTGGCGGATCCAGGGGGGGGGGGGGGGGGGAGGGGACGGCAGGGGCAAAAGCCTCTTCCCCATTTCAAGCTCGACAGGGGCGGAAATAGAAATCAGCCCCCCCAAAAAAAATCGCTCAAACTGGCGATGAAAAATGGGTATTGCCTGCGAAAAAAAAATAACTTCCTGCGAAAGAAAGAAATCTTGTTTTTGCTTCGTTCGTATTTCCTCTATTTGGTAGCATTTTGGTAGCAGTAGGGATAGGGAAAGTGGCGGGTCTGACGCTATTTTGGAGTGATTCACAACCAAGGTAAGTTATAATTTTACACGTAGCGCGCGTCGCAGCCTTTGGTCTCCTGCTGCCTGCTGGATAGCAGAGGAGCATGGGAGTGAATTTCCTTGTATAGGTACCAATGTTGTATGGAATCACTGGTGGATCCAAAGTGGGCGGCAGGAGCCAAAGCTCCCTCCACATTCCAAGCTCGACAGGGGCGACAATAGAAATTAGCCCCCGACCCAAAAATCCGCTGAAACTGGCGATTAAAATGGGTACTGCCTGCGAAAAAAATAACTTCTTGCGAAAGAAATATGTGTTTTTTGCCTCATTCGTGTTTCCTCTATTTGGTAGAATTTTGGTAGCAGTAGGGATAGGGAAAGTGGCGCGGCTGACGCTATTTTGGAGTGATTCACAACCAATGTAAGTTATAATTTTCCAGCAGCGACGCAGCCTTTGGTCTCCTGCTGCCTGCTGGGTGGCAGAGGAGCGCGTGAGTAAATTTCCTTACATAGGTACCTATGTTGTGTGGAATACGACTAATAGTATTTAGTAGGGTAATTAGGTTCAGTTGAAAAATCCCAATGTTCTTATTTTTGTAGCTGGGTCATTCCACGACAAATCGACACAAAACAAAGTCCAAAATGACACCGTCATGTCACCGATTATGGCCAAAATTAGTATGTGAGGTACCTGGGGCGCTAAAGGGAGCAATGAAAGTTGTATTGTAATGCAAGCAGTGGTTCAGGAGATATTGCCTCGGACATTTTTATAAGGTCACGGTGCAGGTCAACCTTTGTCAGCCCATATGGCGGATAATTTATGAAGCAATATAGATATATTATATGTCAGAATGGAAATGAGCTGTTTTATAACATGGTGATGTTGATTTTTTCATTTTCGAAAATTTCCAAATTTAGTACGCTTTCGAAATTGTACCTTTTTGGATACCTTTTCTCAAAGGTTTTTATCATTTTTTTGCTATGCTTTTCTTACGTTTAGGGACGCGTCAATTAAGTACAAAAATAAAATTAAGGGATATTTGCCTCCAAATATCTCAAATTTTGTCATTTTACATGCCATTTTATAGAAATACAAAATATGCTATTCGCTAATAACTTTTGACTGAATAAAACTAGAATGGTACGGCAAACGTCATTTTGCTGTTCTCATCGAGATGAGTTGAATGCTCTGCAGCATGACCTCTTTCTGACTTTTGATGACCTTGACCTTAAATTTTAAAGTTAGTATTTTTTAATATATTTTTTTTTTGTGGATACCCAAGCCAAATGTATTTTATATTTTTACTTTATTCTTGTTAAGTGTAAATAAGTGTCCTTCAAACAGGAAAAATAAAATTGATGGTTATTTGTCTTCAAATATGCTAAATTTGGTATTTTTATGTTCTTTTTATGACAGATGTTATTCCCCAATAACTTTTGACTGAATAAAGATGGAAAGGTAAAATGGACACCATTTTGTTATGTTCGTCAAGACGCGTTGAATAATATGCAGTATGGTTTCTTTCTAACATTTGGTGACCTTCACCTAAGGCTAATGTCAAGATTCAAGGTTAGGTTTCCAATTGTGGCCTATGTGGCGATATCTTAAAACTTTTCTTGTTGCGAGGAATTCAATTGTGCTTAAATAACGCCTGATCGTCAATGGCAACTTTTAAATTCATTTGAATTTGAATGTCGAATAGTAACTTCATAACTTCCTTCTTAGTGTAAAGAAAGCACAAAAATGTCTTAGCTTGCTTTATAATCATCAACGATCGCGCAATTATTTAATACCAATGAATTCCTATCTTCAAGTCAAGTTCAAAGCTATATAACATCGCCGTGTAGGTCAAATTTGGAAAGGTGACCTTGCGCCGTGACCTTGACCCTAGGTCAAGGTCATGAAATGTCAGAAAGAAGTCATACATTCAACACGCCTTGATGACAACAACAAAATGACGTCTACCATTCCCTTCTAGCTTTATTCAGTCACAAGGTATACACGAATAACTAATTTGTATATCAAATAGCATGTAGAATTATACAAAAATGAGATATTTGGAGGCAAATATCTATCAATTTTATTTTTGTACTTAATTGACACCTTACACGTAAGAATAGCATAGCGAAAAAAATAACCCAAGAGGGAAAAATGGGGGTATCTTTTAGGACATATGGAAGCCCCTGGGGCCCGGAAGGCCCCAGTGAAATTAGCCCCCCCCACATATTGGAAGGCTGGATGCGCCAGTGGTCCCTAACCGTACACCAAATTTGAACACAATCGACTCAGCTGTTCCTGAGATATAGAATAGGGGTGTGTACGTGCGCACGTGCAGAGGCCTGGTAAAATCTGTGTAACACGTGCTGAATAGGAAACACAGAGAAATGTGTTTTAGAGATTTGGAGATGTTACACAGAGAGATCCCTGACTTGTGGGAAGGCGGCGGCTCATGGCACCCTAACCACACTCCAAATTCGAACACAATCGGCTCAGCCGTTCCTGAAATATAGAATAGGGGTGTGCACGTGCGAACGTGCAGAGGCACCCCACCCCTGACTTGTGGGAAAGTGGCGGCTGATAGGTCGCTAATCACACACCAAATTTGAACACAATCGGCCCTGCCGTTGCAGAGTTTTTGCAAGAAAACACATGTCAACACCCCTCACGCGGCACGTGCCATACGCAGTGGTAGTCACCCACATGAGTCAGCACTGATCTCAAACGGGGTAGGCTGGACGGGGCTGCTCAGCAAAGAAGTCCGCTTGTCAATCGGACATGTGGTTGCAGATATATGAGCTTCTCAAAAGCGTCGCCACGAGTCGGGTCGGGCCGGGCCGGGCCGCTCAAATTCAGATTTTTCACATATACCAGTAAGACGCCGAAGTTGGCGATGAACGAGCGAGCGCGAAGAAAATGTATGGTCAATTTGAACTCCATCGGGCAAGTAGTTTCTGAGATACAAAAAGGGTGCGCACTTGCGCAGGTGCAGAAGCACCCCACCCATGACTTGTGGGAAAGTGGCGACTGAGAGATTCCTAACCACGCACACAATTTGAGCACAATCAGCTCAGCCGTTCCTGATATATATACTAGGGGTGTGCACGTGCGCATGTGCAGAGGCATCCCATCCCTGGCTTGTGTGAAAGTGGCGGATGAGAGGTCCCTAACCAAACACCAAATTTGAACACAATCTGCTCAGCCATTCCTGCGGTATATATGTATAATAGGGGTGCGCATGTGCACACGTGCAGAAGTACCCCATCCCTGACTTGTGGGAAAGCGGCGGCTGAGGGGTCCCTAACCACACACCAAATTTGAACACAATCGGCTCAGCTGTTCCTGAGATACAGAATAGGGGTGTGCACGTGCGCACGTGCAGAGGCACCCCGCCAATAACTTGTGGGAAAGTGGCGGCTGAGGAGTCCCTAACCACACACCAAATTTGAACACAATCGGCTCAGCCGTTGCGGAGTTATTGCGAGGAAACACCTTCTAACACCCCTCACGCGGCACGCGCCACGCGCAGTGGTAGTCACCCACGTGAGTCGGCATTGGTCTCAAACAGGATAGATTGGATGGGGCTGCTCAGCAAAGAAGGCCGCTTGTCAATCGGACGTGCGGTTGCAGAAATATTAGCTTGTCAAAAGCGTCGCCACGGGTCGGGCCGGGCCGGGCCGGGCCTGGTCGGGCCGCTCTTATTCAGGTTTTTCCCATATACCACGGAAAGACGAGCGAGCGCGAAGTGCTCGCTCGTAATAACAAATATTTTTCAGGCGCTTTCCCATTAAAGATATTATACGATCGCATGAAAGAAGTAATGTCCAAACGAAAGGATCTACTCAGAGGAGACATGACGCAAACCCTTCGAACTTAGCGCTTCTTCTGGAATTTAATTTTAAGGACGTGATTTATACGTCGTGTTCGTGTAAGATAGTTATTTTAGGTCTTACGAAATGTCTTAAAAATATGTCATTTATATGTTTTGTTTTGGAAAACGCGATGTTCTTGCTCATCTGTCATATCGCTAAACATATCAGATACATTTTTGCTAAAACTGATGTTATCGTTAAGATACAATCATGCCGTCGTAAACTTATAGTTATAACCTTCAAGTCCAGATTTTCCCGGTTCTCTGTCTTGATGATGGCATTGCGTAATGTCTTCTACTCTTTGTCATCCCGGTTGTTACCATTACCAAATGCTTTTCAACTCGCAGAAGTCAGAAGCACATCGCTCTCAACTGCCAACTCAACTGCCTGCTTCTTGGTGGGGAAATTGATGAGGAAAATTGATGAGGTGGTGAAATTGATTATTTTACAGGATATTCTTCGATATGAAAAAAAACAATGCTCTTCTTGCGCTGCACACGAAAAATAGAAATAGGATTCAACATATTTTGCTTAAAGGGAGTGTTTCACCTTTCTGAAAGTTGTCAAATATACGCTGGTTGTAGTCGAAAAAAAAGTAAGTGCTGCTGAAAACGATGGCGATATTTTTTATCTCGAAAAGTCATCTAACTTCAGAGATGGTGCTGGGCCCTTAAGACTAGGTAGGCAAGGCAACATTGTCAAAAAACGTACCCAACAGGCCAATGTTATTGTCATACCTACACCAGTAGGTAGCACACGTGGATTGGCAAAGAGCGAGCAAGCACCGTCCAGTTCAGGGTCAGGCTAGGGCGGGACGCAAATACCAAACAAATCCGCCAGCTGATGCAAGACCTTGCTTCGCTTTTAGCGCTAGCTCGCACTATGAACAACACGAAGCACGTCACGGAACACAACTGAAGGCAGTATTAAAGCTCGTAGGCGACACAAAACCGCGAGACGTTAAGCCGCGAGTTACTGGGGTATATTTCATAACGCGACTTACTGGGGGGGGGGGGCTATTTTTACCCCCTCGGATCTCCGGAACTACTGGACCGAATGTAAAACCTCAAACGGCATTCGATAGCCCTGGAACATTTATCGAGGAAAACATAGTATTGTTGACCTCGGAGTCACTGATGACGTCACAGGTCAGGTCAAGTACAAAATGTTTGACCGTGTCAAAAGGTCTCGATGGGTGGAATTGTCGCGAAAAATTGCGATATTAAACGCATAAGAAGTCAATAAATTGGTATGTTTCGTGTGTCTGACACTTCTAAGTACCTTTCTAAGCTGTTTATGACCTTGGGTCAGGTCAAGGTCATCCGAGGTCACGAGGTCAAACTGCAGATTACGGTCATTAGGCGTTATAACACATGTTTATGGTTTTTTTCGTCTAGAACACGAACAATGACATTAGAACATTGTTTGTTCCATATACATAGAAGTAAAAAGCAAAAACGGAAATGCGTTTTTTATGCATAGTAATGCTGTGAGAGGTGATCGATGTTTGTCATTTAAAGGTAATAAGTCAGTCATTTTTGCAGATATCGACTTCAAATTTGGTACACATATTCACCGAATACGTCTCGATCACATATATTTTGGTTTTTGGATAATTCTGATTTTTCTTTGTGAAAATTTTTAAAAAAAAAAAATATTATTTAGATTTATCAAAATTTTGAATACAAAACTCAAAAATCCGAGATAGCAGTTTGATAGCCCGGTCTATTGTCAGTGTTTTGATTTAAAACAATTGAGTTTATCTCAAAGATAGTACCTTTGACAGCGTTTTCCGCAAACCATTATTTTGCAACCAAAACCGAAGAACGTGACGTCACTCTGACGTCATTCCCGGTTGACCTATCATAACCTCATATTTGTATTTTGCCAACATGTGTATAATTGGTGTGAGAGAAGGGACTGCAAGTTTGGTGACGATACTAGTGTCCGTTTAGGAGTTATTGCAAAATAACGAGAGGGGGAGCAGAAAATAGCCCCCCGTAACTCACGGGTTAAAGGGAACGTTTCACCTTTTTGAAAGTTGTGAAATATACGCTGGTTGTAGTAAAAATATAAAGTAAGTGCTGCTGAAAACGATGGTGTTATTTTTGATCTTCAAAAGTTACTTAACTTGATACAAATTACGGTTTTAAATTTGGGATGATGACGTCATTATTGAGCTATAGACCACCGCTGATTCGCTGACAAAGTGGCTGTCAGCCAATCAGCGGCGGCACTAGCCTAGACCCCATTTTGCAAATGGGAAATTAAATTGCTTAACAACGGCTAAGTTTTGGGGAAAATGACCTGAGTATTTTCGACATTTCAACAACGGCCAAAGATAATGGCTATCTCAGTTAAAAACCAATACCTACAAAGATGAAACATTCACTTTAAGTTCCCCAACGATGAGATGTGGCTAGAAGCTCTTAAAATCATACCTAGATG
>JAXIVJ010005530.1:0-15000 GCA_036785665.1 Chirona hameri
ATGGTAAGGTTCAGTGTTTTTTTTTCTGTCCATTTCCTGTCTTGGTAATGTTTAGCGGAGTGGAAGGAATTGTGGTTTCAATTAACTTGAAAATAAATTATGCATTAGAGTTGTGTTCTACCCACATCAAGTAAAATTATGCCCAATATTTTCTCTTCTTAAATTCTGTAACCATTTTCCATTTAGTGTACACATTCACTGGTAGTGACTTTTGATGTTGCATAGCATGTAAGTATTGAATCACAAAGTATCTCTTATATGCTCTGTTGAGTGTTGTAAGAGGAGTGCATACCAACCTACCATTTTTCATATTTTGACAAATGACCTTCCTGAAGATGGGTCCCCTACCCAAGGAGGGAGAAACCCGTTTTCCCCAAGGACCTGTTTCAGTGCCTTGGTGTCTGGCATGCTGATGTTATGTTGTTGAGGCTGCTATAGCCTGCCTTCCTGAGCAGAGATGTGCCACGTCCTTGGTGTAAGGTTCAGTGTCCCTTACCTGTCTTGGTAATGTCTGGTAGAGTGGAAGGCATTGTGGTTGCAATTAACTTGAAAATTAGATTTGTTGGATGTATGCCCTCGGCTATTCCTTCCTGGTATTAGGGAGTGTAAAAATGGATAGTGTGCAAAAAATGGATTTACTTATTGGTTGATTGTAGTCTTTTGGAGTAGATTTAAATATTTCAAATTACCTATGACCATGAACAGTGCATTTTGGTTTATTGTACTAGACAATTAGCAGCTTTTTGGATTTAGCGCGCTGAGTCACTCGATCTTCCAGGTTAACGCGCTGGTGACGTTCTACCGGGACTCACCGAAGCATCTTAAGGGATTTAATTTTGCCCCACCAACTTATATTGAAAAACTCCACCCATGCGGTGCACCGCACGTGGATCAGAACCGACACCGACTAAAGTTCAGGAATGATCGGCTGGGTCGAGCACGGGTGGTGGTGGGCCATTTCTAACTGGTGTTCTTTGTGGATTGTGTGCCTGCTCATTACCAAGTCCGGTGTGAGGCGTCCGTGTGGTCCTCCGTCAACTAAAGGCAAAAAGCCACACATGAGCGGCCCGACCTGACCGTAGCCATGGTTTTCAGATGCTTATCCAGATGCTTGCTTCAGATATTGTGTAACTAGCCGATGTATTTGCCTGAAACCTAACCCGCGACTTACTGGGGGGGGGCTATTCTTTGCCCCCCCCCCGTTATTTTGCCATAACTCCTAAACGAACATCGGTATCGTCACCAAACTTGCAGTACCTTCTCTCACATCCATTCTACAAATGTTGGCAAAATAAAAAATATGAGACTATGATAGGTCGACCGGGAATGACGTCAGAGTGGCGTCATGTTCTTCGGTTTTTGTTGCAAAATAATGGTTTGCGGAAAACGCTGTCAAAGGTACGATGTTTGAGATAAACTCAATTGACCTAAATAAAATTACTGAAAATATACCGGGCTATCAAACTGCCATCTCGGATTTGTGAGTTTGTTTTATTCAAAATTTTGAGAAATCCTTTTTTTTACATAATTTTCCATAAAAAATCAGAATTACCCCAAAACCGGAATATATGTGATTGAGACGTGTGCGTTGAATATGTGTACCAAATTTTAAGTTGATATCTTCAAAAATAACTGAGTTATGACCTTTAAATGACAAAAATCGACCACCTCTCACAGCATTACTATGCATAAAAAAACGCATTTCCATTTTTGCTTTTTACTTCTATTTATATGGAACAAACAATGTTCTAAGGTCATTTTTAGCGTTCTAGACGAAAAAAACCCCATAAACATGTGTTACAACGCCTAATGCCCGTAATCTTCAATTTGACCTCGTGACCTCGGATGACCTTGACCTGACCCAAGGTCATAAACAGCTTAGAAAGGTACTTAGAAGTGTTAAACACACGAATCATACTGATTTATCGACAGCTTATGCGTTTAATATCGCAATTTTGCGCGACAATTCCATCCATCGAGACCTTTTGACACGGTCAAACATTTTGTACTTGACCTGACCTGTGACGTCATCGGTGACCCCGAGGTCAACTATATTATGTTTCCCTCGATAAATATCCCAGGGCTATCGAATGCCGTTTGAATTTTTACATTCGGTCCAGTAGTTCCGGAGATCCGAAGGGGGGATAGCCCCCCCCCCCCAGTAAGTCGCGTTATGAAATATACCCCAGTAACTCGCGGGTTAACCCGCGCTTGACCGGGGGAGGGCAAATATTTCCCCCTGTCGAATATTCGCGATAGCTTTTAAAAAACTGCAATATATCAACCTGAGACTTTCAGTACATTCTTCCACATCAATTCTGCGTCGGCTCAGAAAAATTCAAGCTATTTCGTCAATATTTTTAAAAGATATACACCATTTTGTGACGTCACCTTCCGCGAAATTGACGATAAAATTGCCCAAACTTTAAGCAGCTGTAAAATGGTGATATTTTAAGATAAACTAAAACCAAAAGAACAATTGAAAGGCAATTGAACGTTCTATAAAACAGCTATCTCGTAATTTTGAAATCTTTTGTTTTTGTCCCCATTTGTTTTGAAAAATTGTATTTTGGGGAAAAAACTTTTTTCTTGTTTTTTACAAATATTTAAAAAAAAACGAAATGTATGTCAAAGAATGGTGTTCCAGGAATATACAAAAAAAAATGAATATCACCTTTTTTGACTGACTTATGACTCCCTAAGTATGAGTAACTCGTGACGTCATATTGTGAAATTGCGGTTTTTAGCTTTTATCGATCAGATAAAGACAAATAAATGCCAGCACTGTATTTATGAGACACAACTGGTCTAGAAACATGCCTTTTGTATTTAGATTTATAAATGTCAAAATTGACTCATGACGTCATATTGTGAAATTACTTTTTTGTCTTTGATTGACCAGATAAGGACAAATAAATGCCAGCACTGTATTTCTGAGACAAAACTGGTCTAGAAACATGCCTTTTGTATTTATATTTATCCATTTCAAATTTAGACCATGTGTGACCTGAACTTGACCTAAGCATGACAATAACTTCACTTAAATGAGGACAGATGGTAAAATGACCATCACTATCGAATGCTACGTGTAAAATATCCCATACAACATGTATTGCATGACTTTCGGAAATTGTCTGCGTATAGTGACCTTTTGTGACCTGACCCTGACCTTGACATTTGCCAACAATCTCATTTTAGGTCATGCGGGATGTGTATTATACCTTTGGGAGGACTTTGGGTGATCATGGTCGCAATCAAAGGCTTTGGATGGAAAGTATGGTCCATAAACCTAAATGCCTCCATTTTGACCTTTGACCCGACCTTAACCTGACATGTGACCTCAATTATACAATTTCGAGTATGCTTTAGATGCGTCTCATTAAGAGCTTTCGAATGCCGCGTTGCGTATCTCGCTGCGATTATTGGTTCCGGAGATAACGAGGGGGAAATATTCCCCCCCCCCCGGTCAATGGTGTTCTGATGAGACCACGGACGAGCGCGGGTTTAAAGGGAATAGTTAACTTTTAACATGGGGTTTGGAGCTGAGATAGCAGATTTGTAGACCAGATCGAAAAATGGGTTGTCGTGAAGGAATTACCTCGCTACGCTAAGTAATTTCGACACAGGACTAGTGGGCACCTTTTAGAAAAAGTTTCATTTCCCCGAAACTTGTTTTGGGTCCTCGCAACGGTTGTTTACGTTTTAAGCAGCCTGCGTATATATGCCTAAAGTCTGTCATTATTGTGTGCAATAGTTTCCATATCCAAGCTACCATATGCATGACGTCATAATTGTCATGAAGTTTTGTATAACCATGAAGGAGAAGAAAATATAAACATGCCCACGTTTCGACGGATATCCATCTGTCGTCCAAATAAATGTCATATTCGTTTTTCAGCTCCAAATACCCCGTATAGCCAAATTTCAAGACAACTTTCAAGGTGTGACCTATTCTCTTTAACCCGCGCCGTGCCGGTGCTCGGCGCCACCTTCGCCGTGCCGGGGGTGGGGGGTGTTTCGACGCCCCCCTCTAACTTGGTTCCTATGGGACGTAGACCAAAACCGGGGAAACAAACTGTTCGAAAGCTCGTCAAAATGCATTTTGAAACTATTTCAAGCATTTTTTTTATCAGGTCAATATTGAGGTCACCAGAGGTCATCAAGGTTCAGATTTTCAAGTTTTAGGACTTCGCTCCAGACATTCCCAGATAGCACAGGAACTATGATTGTGAGGCCTGGAATGTTTTCAAAGCTAGATTAAGCCAAATTCAGAATCGGCATATACCCCTCAGGCACAAACGTAACAGAACCAAGGGCAAACCAGTTTGGCTTACCCCAGAAGTAAGGAGTGCTATACAAGCTAAAAGAAGTGCATTTGGCATTTTGAAGGGATCTTCACTAGATATAAATCGGAAGGCCTACCAGAATGCAAGAAATTCAGTTAAGAAAAAGGTCAGAGCAGCTAAAAGGGCAAAGGAACTTGATTTAGCTAGACATTGTAATGCAGATAGTAAGAAGTTCTTCAGTTTGTATAAGTTCAGTACAGTTTCCAAAAATATAGGTCCATTTAAGGTAGATGATGTGTTAGTTAGCAAGGACAGTGAAATGGTTGAAGTGCTTAATGATCAGTTTCAATCTGTCTTTACTATCGAGGACCAGAGTAGTATTGCAGCACTTCAGCCTGAGCCAGAGACAGAGGAGACTATAGGAGAGCTAGGTGGCATAAGTAGTGAACTTGTTCTAGAATATCTAAAGAAAGTAAGGCCTAACAAGGCAGAAGGACCTGATGAAATCCATGCTAGACTTTTAAGAGAATCTGAAAGGGAGTTGTCGGTTCCATTAGCCATAATATTTTATAAATCACTCGCAGATAGTAAAATTCCACTTGATTGGAAAAGAGCAAATGTTGTTCCTATTCATAAAAAGGGAGATAGAAGTAAAGAGGAAAACTATAGACCGGTTAGTCTGACCTCATTAGTCTGCAAGGTGCTTGAATCAATCATCAAAGATAAGATTGTTGAATTCTTGGAGCAAAATGAACTCATCAAGGATACACAGCATGGCTTTAGGAAGGGCCGTTCTTGTTTAACTAATCTTCTGGAGTTTTTGGATGTTGCAACAGATAGCTTTGATCAGGGTAAACAGCTAGATGTAGCTTTTCTTGATTTCAGTAAACCATTTGACAAAGTCCCCCATACAAGACTGGGGTTGCAACTTAAAATTCATGGGATCAGGGGCAAGATTCTGGATTGGATAGAAACGTGGCTTTCAGGACGCCAGCAAAGGGTTATATTGAATGGGTGCCAATCACAATGGAAGGAGGTTCTCAGTGGGGTTCCACAGGGCTCAGTCCTGGGCCCATTGCTTTTTATAATATTTGTAAATGCAATTGAGAACAGTATAGACAGCAAAGTCTTGAAATTTGCAGACGATCTAAAAGTTGTCAGGATTATTAGAGGAAAACATGATCAGGATGTTTTTCAATCAGATCTGGACAAGCTAGTTGAGTGGTCTGAAGCATGGCAGATGAAATTCAATTTGAGTAAATGTAAGATTATGCACGCTGGACGGGTTAGCAGTAAACATAGGTATGAAATGGGTGGGCAGAAAATGGAGCAGATTGAAAAGGAAAGAGATTTAGGTGTCGTGGTAAACAATAGACTATCAGCGTCAGACCAGGTTGTAGAAGCTAGGAAAAAGGCACTTAGAATGCTAGGGGCCATTAACAGAAATGTTTCCTACAAGAGTGAAAAGGTAATAACAAAACTGTATTGTGCACACGTTAGACCACATTTGGAGTATTGTGTACAAGCCTGGTCTCCAACATATGAGAAAGATTGCTGGTTGTTAGAAAGAGTTCAAAAAAGGGCAACAAAAATGGTTAATTTTCTTGGAAGTTTACCTTATGAAGATAGATTAAAGAAATTGGGTATGTTTTCACTTAGATATAGAAGGCTAAGAGGAGATCTAATTGAAGTCTTCAAATTTGTAAATAGTCAGCATTCTGGATATTTAAAGGGTATGTTTGAGTTCAATAGGGAAAATCGAGGTAGAGGTCATCAGCATAAACTCATTATGAAACAAAGTAGGACTAGGCTACGACAGTCATTTTTTAGTAGAAGGGTTGTAGGACATTGGAATATGCTACCAGGGGATGTCGCTGATGCAGTGACACTTGCTTCCTTCAAAATTAGATTAGATAAATACTTTACAGAGAAGGGATTAGTTCATAAATACTCGTGGGATTAGCCTTCTTTTATGCAGGTAGAGTAAGGTGATTTGAAGGGGCGAGACTGGTGGAGGGGGGGGGGGTGGGGTGGGGTGCAACCTCGGATGGGCCCAAGAGGCTCTTTGTTGCACTTTTATTTTATGTCTTTATGTCTTTATGATAGCATAGCTAGGAACAAACGAAAAAAAGCAATGGAAAGCTCTTGAAACATGCAATCGACAAAGTGCCTTCAGATTTGAGCTCAGGTTAATAGTTTAAGCTACAGAGATCATCAAATGTCAAAAGGCTATTTTTTTGAAGAAAAAAATCACAAATATCTTTTTACCTAACCAAGATAGGGAAATAGTTTTGACTCCATCGTGATTGTCTCGTCAAAGCGCTTCACGTCATATGCATGACGAGCATGTTAGATACACTATAAATTTGACCTCGGGTCAAGGTCAAGAGGTGACCCAATTAGGTCATGTTACACATTGGGAGACGTGTCTCGACGAGACAAACAGCTACACTTCTCTAAAGTAATTGTGCCAATTTCACTTATCTATCTTGATTTTGTCAAGAGTTATTGGCAAAAAAAGGGTTGGCGACCTCGGGTGACCTCATCTGACCCTGCAGGGGTCACTGAACAAAAATTGCACCTGGAACTTCAAGAATGGTCTATGACAACATGATCCAGGAGTAATTGGGCTGATATAATTCGTATCTTCAGAATAGGAAGCATTTGATTATTTCCCCATTGGCTTATAATGGGAGGTCACGAAATTGACCCGACATTAGGTCACCGATATACAAAATCTGAGATGAATGAATTGTAGGTACCATTGCCCTTATGAATTCCTGCAAGTACGAAATCGATCGGCCAAAAACTGTGGCTGTGGTACGACCGGAAACATTTTTGGAGGTGGGGTCACGTGACCTGGCCTGGTGACCTGACTTGAGCTGACCCGAGGTCAGAAATGTTGCACTATGTGGGTAATTGACGTCCCAACAGCTGTGGAAAAAAACGGAGGCGCTGCGCGCAGCCGTTGTTTCGCTATCCTCGAAAAATCTTAGGAGGGGGGCGTCTAACCCCCCCCCCCCCGGCTCGGCGCGGGTTAAGGGAGACGTATTTGTGTGAAAAAGACGAAAGAGACATAAGTTTTGCTGATAAAATTAACTTGAGCCGCCAAAATGGCAAAAAATAATCACACCGAAAGCACTCTTTGCAACAAAAACGAGCAAATCATCACCAAACACTAGCAAATCATCACCAAAAGATGACATGCTTCACACAGTAGGCAGTTCCTCACACTCAGCCGATTTGAGAAATTCATTGCTTGTCTCGGCAATACGCTCCCACCAGAAGCAGCAGCAGCTGGTGTGGCACACGGGGAGATTCTCCGGTGGATCAGGCTTGTTACTGGCCGCCAGGTGAGGCGGTATTTAAAGTATCCAGTGTCGTCCGCGTGTCAGACCGCATGGAGACTCAGCGACAGCATTACAAACGAGCTAATTCCTGTGCCACTGAGGCGGCTGTGTTTGCCTGGGTACGCCTCCCGCGCGTGGCGGGGCGCCCGCTGAGACGAGCGCTGCGCCACGTATCGTCGCGCCGCGCCGCTGCTGCGCCGCCGATTGTCTCCTCTCGCCGCAGCATTGTGACGGCCATCTTTCTGCTCACAGTTTCTGCTTCCGTGCCCGGCGCCGCGCCAGGAAATATTTTCATAATGGCAATAGACGCCACAAAAGCCGTGTGTGAATACGGCCGGCCCGCTCCACACGAGCCGGCGCGGCTCTGAAAGGAAGAACCCCATCGGCGCGCCGGTCGACGCCATTATGGCCATTGTTGGCGCGCCACATTAACCAATAATCACCGCTGAATGCGCGCGCCGCGCGCTAATTGATCAAATGGGATAATCCCGGCCTGTGATCAAAATATTTCCCCAACTGCCCAGGTGGAATAACATAATCAGTCTGTAGATAGGTCCATCCAACGCTTGAAAACACAAGCACAGTCGCGCTGCGGGGCGGGCGGCGGCGGCGGCTCGCGCCCACCGTATTGACACATGCTCGACGCTCGACGCTCGCGCCGCCCCGGCCGCCTCTTGAGAGCGGCAGAGCTCCTTTATTGGCGCAACTGATCGTGCATTATAGGCGCGGCTGGAGGGCCCTCGGCGCGCCCAATGCCCGCTTCCTGCGGCCTTTGTCGGCCGGCTGGCACGGCCGGCGCTCCGGACGGCGGCGATCGCGCCGCTTCCGTCTCACCCGCGCCAATTTGGCCGCCCCACACGGACGGCGGTACGGTGCGGGTCGCGACAGTTCGGCTGGTTCCACGTCAAAACTTCTATTGCAGAACTTCTAACGTCAAAACTTCCAAGCCAAAACTTCCATAGGAAAAAGTTGTATGCGTCAAAACTTCTAACAGTCAAAACTGCTAATGAAAAAACTTCTAAGCGACAAAACTTCTAATGAAATAACTTCCAATGACAAAACTTACAAGCGTCAAAACCTCTAATTCAAAACTTCTAAGCGTCAAAACTTCTTAGCGTCAAAACTTCTAATGAAAACAAATACTTCCAAGTGACAAAACTTCTAATTAAATAATCTCCAATGCAAAAACTTACAAGAGTCAAAACTTCCAATGCAAAAACTTCTAAGCGTCAAAACTTCAAACAGTCAAAACTTCTAATGAAAAAACTTCCAAGCGTCAAAACTTCTAATACCAGAACTTCTAATGCAAAAACTTCTATGAGTCAAAACTTGTAATTGCCAAAACCAAGTAGGAAACTGCGGTGCACTACCAAAAATCAGCGATTTGACGATCCCCATGGACCAGGGTGTGACAGGAAGCAATATTGTAATCACATAATCGAACCTGGCCTAACCTTTACAGCAATTACGGTCGCAGGGACCCACATTTAGAACGTTCCGCTCGCAGCTGCGGAACCTACCGGGGGGCTGCCCCCCTCTCCCCCTGCCCCCCCCCCCCCCCCCCACCCCCAGCCCATCTCTTAGACAAATGGTCCATGGGGATCGTCATACCGCTGGTTTTGGTAACGCACCGCTAACATTCGGAATTTTTTGGCAATTACATAGCGGGAAGCTGAAATACGCCCATGTAGAAGTTTTGGAATTGGAAGATATTTCATTGGAAGTTTTGTCGCGGAGAAGTTTTTGCTTTGGATGTTTTGACGGTTGGAAGTTTTGTCGCTTGGAAGTTTTGCCATTACAAGTTTTGTCGCTTAGAAGTTTTGAGATTGGAAGTTATTTCATTGAGAAAGTTTTGTCGCGAAGAAGTTTTTGCTTTGAAAGTTTTGACGGTTGGAAGTTTTGTCGCTTGAAAATTTTGTCATTAAAAGTTTTGTCGCTTAGAAGTTTTGAGATTGGAAGTTATTTCATTGGAAGTTTTTTCGCGAAGAAGTTTTTGCTTTGGAAGTTTTGACATTTGAAGTTAGGTCGTTTAGAAGTTTTTGCTTTGGAAGTTTTGACGCGAAGAAGTTTTTCCATTATAAGTTTTCCATTGGCAGTTTTGACACGAGTAAGTTTTGACTTGGAAGTTCTGTCGTTAGAAGTAATTCATTGGAAGTTGTGTCGGCACACCAGCTCGGCTGGCTGGCGCAGCTGGCGCAGCTGGCGGCGGGTTACAGCCTGGCCAGCCGCCGCGAGGCTGCTGACATCTCGGCTGGCTGGCGCAGCTGGCGGCGCGTGACAGCCTGGCCAGCTGCCGTGAGGCTGCTGACATCTCGGCTGGCTGGCGCAGCTGGCGGCGCGTCACAGCCTGGCCAGCCGCCGTGAGGCTGCTGGACTAGACACCGCTGAACTGCTGCTAAATTAGACACAGCCAACTACAGGCACCGTACGGAGACCATGCGGACGGCAGGACGGTAGTGCGACACATACTTCACAGTGTTACCAGTAGTTTCCTAGTAGACGTTCTAACATTTAACATGCGCCCTGGAGGGCCTCTGATAATTATAGGCCCTGGAGGAGGGGGGCTGATTTCGCCCCCCCCCCCCTATGATCTCGAAAACCACGTAACGTAGCGACAAGCAGAAAACGGCATTAGATAGCTCGAGCCAAGTTCTATCAGAAAAATATCGTTCTGTTTTTGTGGAAGTCAATATTGAGGTCACCAGAGGTCATCAAATGTCAAATTTTCCAGTTTCAGGACTTCGCTTCGAACACACCCAAATATCTCGGGAACAAATATCTCGGGAATAGCTAGGAACAAACAAACACACAAAAAACAATCGAAAGCTCTTGAAAAATGCAATCGCAGTTGGTGTCCTCATATTTGAGCTCAAGTCAATAGCTTAGGCTCCAGAGGTGATCAAAGGTCAAAAGGGCTATTTTGTTTGCAAAACTGTTTTTCGCAAATCACTTTTTGACAAATAAAGATAAAGCAATACGTTTGGCGTTATCGTGTTAGTCTCGTCAAGACACTTCGAATCATATTCATGTTGACCAGGTTAGGTCAACTGAGAAGTTTGACCTCAGGACAAGGTCAAGTGGTGACCCAAGTAGGTCATGTTGCATATTGAAAGACATATCTCGACGAGACAAACACATTGGTACCGTTTTCGTTCTCACTTCTCTGTCTTCATTATGTTGATAGTTATTGACAAAGCAGTGTTGGTGGTCACGAAATTAACCCGACCTTAGGCCACCGATATCAGACATCCGAGATAAACAAATTGTAGGTATCTATGACCTTATGAAATTCTTCAAGTTTGAAATCGATCGGCTTAAAACTGTGGCTGCGGTACAACCACAAACGTTTTGGAGATGGGGTCATCACTTGACCTGGTCTGGTGACCTGACCTGAGATGACACGAGGTCAAGAATTTCACATAATGTGGGTAGTTGATTTCCAAACAGGTATGCAAAAAACGGCGGCGCGCAGCGCCGCCGTTTTTGCGCTATCTTTGAAAACCTTAGGGGTGGGCGGATTTCGCCCCTACCCTCCCCCAAGGCGCGTGTTAAGGGTCACTAATTTCCACAAAAAGTGTGCTTTTTAGCTCTCTGTATTTGTGCAAGAGCTTGGACAAGAGCCGTATGGCTGATTCAGCAACGCAATCTAGTTATATTATTAATTGTCATACTTTAAAGTTGAAGGTTGTGTGTGGATCATTGAAATATAATGAAGGTTGTGTGTGGATCATTGAAATAATACAGGCAAAATATCGGTGATTTCAGAAACATTATCATGTAAACGTTGCTGTTTTTTCATTTAATCCGGTTGTTGTTGTGTTTAATTTAATCCTGCATCGGGATGGTTGTGTGTGGATCATTGAAATAATACAGGCAAAATATCGGTGATTTCAGAAACATTATCACGTAAACGTTGTTGTTTTTAATTTAATCCTGTTGTTGTTGTTGTATTTAACTCCATCCTGCATCGGGATGGTTGCGTTGTCAATTGACAGTAGTTGCAGACGAAAGATAAAAGCCTCATAGGTGTGTGCATTGACATAGCAGCGCCAGTAGGAGCTGACTTTCGATGGTGAGCTGCTGCAGCATTAGCACGAACTGAGAGATGGACAACGATACGTTACAGCTTGATCGATCCCCCACCTGTCGCAGTATGAATTATGCATTATACGTGAATACCCATGGTGTGTCTCTCCCTCCACCCTGGGGAGTTGTTTATTAAACCTTATGGGGATAAAAAGGGATAAAAAGGGACATGCAGACGCCTATCCAGTGACGGTGCAGAGGGGTTATATGAGCCAGAGGGGTTATATGAGCCAGATGGGTTATATGAGCCATAGGGGTTGTATGAGCCAGAGGGGTTATATGATCCATAGGGGTTATATGAGCCAGAGGGGTTATATGAGCCAGAGGGGTTGTATGAACCAGAGGGGTTATATGAGCCAGAGGGGTTATATGAGCCAGAGGGGTTGTATGAGCCAGAGGGGTTATATGAGCCAGAGGGGTTATATGAGCCAGAGGTGTTATATGAGCCAGAGGTGTTATATGAGCCAGAGGGGTTGTATGAGCCAGATGGGTTATATGAGCCATAGGGGTTATATGAGCCAGAGGGGTTATATGAGCCATAGGGGTTGTATGAGCCAGAGTGGTTATATGAGCCAGAGGGGTTATATGAGCCAGAGGGGTTGTATGAGCTAGAGGGGTTATATGAGCCAGAGGGGTTATATGAGCCAGAGGGGTTGTATGAGCCAGAGGGGTTATATGAGCCAGAGGGGTTATATGAGCCAGAGGGGTTATATGAGCCAGAGGGGTTGTATGAGCCAGAGGGGTTGTATGAGCCAGAGGGGTTACATGAGCCTCTGCTCCGCTCCTTGGGCCGAGAGTCTATGGAGAGCCCATTCTGGCGTGTAGAGTCCTATCCTGTTCCAAAGAGGCCCATCTCAACATTGGGATGGCCCATTCCAGTACTCTAAGGGACAATCCAGGGCATATTTTAACGTATTGACTGCGTCCCATTTCGGGAGGCAGCCCCATCCGTTGAGACGCAGCCCCTTCCGATTTTGGAACACTGCGTCCCGGGGAGAAAGGTGCCCTTGATGGCCAAAAGCAATGATCAAAGCTTGAAAAACCGAAGTGCCAGTGTCTTGCCGCTATACACTGTACAGGTATCGCCCTAACTTAGCCCTGTGTCCTGCCCTGCCCTGTGCCCTGTGCCCTGTGCCCTGCCCTGCCCTGCCCTGCCCTGCCCTGCCCTGCCCTGCCCTGCCCTGCCCTGCCCTGCCCTGCCCTGCCCTGTCCTGTCCTGCCCTGCCCTGCCCTGCCCTGCCCTGCCCTGCCCTGCCCTGCCCTGCCCTGCCCTGCCCTGCCCTGCCCTGCCCTGCCCTGCCCTGCCCTGCCCTGCCCTGCCCGGCCCGGCCCTGCCCTGCCCTGCCCTGCCCTG
Organism: Chirona hameri; assembly: GCA_036785665.1. Classification (NCBI taxonomy): domain Eukaryota; kingdom Metazoa; phylum Arthropoda; class Thecostraca; order Balanomorpha; family Balanidae; genus Chirona; species Chirona hameri. Next base: position 13,077 of record JAXIVJ010005530.1, read on the forward strand.
CCCTGCCCTGCCCTGCCCTGCCCTGCCCTGCCCTGCCCTGCCCTGCCCTGTGTTCCTGCACTGCTCTGCCCTGTCTGTCATGCACCGCCCTGTCCTGCCCAGTGCGCTGCCCTGTGCCCTTCCGGTGCCCTTGGGGTCTTGCTTTCTGGTGCCCTGAAGGCCCTCTCAGACCCTCTGAGGTCTGGCAAGGGTCCTCTCAGACTAGTATGAGACTCTTTGAAGTCTGGCTGGGGCCCTCGTAAGCATCGTCAAGCCTTCTCAGGTCTGACCATTCCCTCTCAGGTCTGGCCGAACCCTTTCAGGCCTGACCGACCCCTTTCAGGCCTGACCGACCCCTTTCAGGCCTGACCGAACCCTTTCAGGCCTGACCGAACCCTTTCAGGCCTGACCAGGCCCTCTCAGACCTGACAAGGACCCCCTGCAGGCTTGGCAAGCGTTCTCTCACGTCTGGGAAAGATCTCCCCAGACTGGCCTAGGACAACACTACGCCTAAGAATACTCTCTCAAACCTGACGAGGGCCCTTTTAGACCGCCTGAGGGCACGTACAGATCGACCGAGAATCCTGTCACACCGGCACCCTCTCAGACATGTACATATCCTCTCAGATCAGTGGAGCGCTTTCTCAGGCCGACGGAGGTCCCCTCAGATCGTCCAAGGGCCCCATATGCCTGGCAAAAGGCATCCTCAAGCTTGAAAGACCCTCTCAGGTCGACAGACGACCCTCTCAGATAGACCGAGATTGGGCCGAGTGCCCTCACTGACCGGCTAAGGCCCTCTCAGGCCTGATAAGGGTTTTCTCAGACCGGCAAATGACCCTTTCAAAGCGGCTGTGCTTCTTTCAAACTCATACAGAGCCCTCTTAAAGGGAATGTTTCACCTTTGTATTGGTTTTGAACTGAGATAGCCATTATGATATAGGCCGTTATTGAAATGTCGAAAATACTAATGTCATTTTCCCCAAAACGTAGCCGTTTTTAAACAATTGAATTTATAATTTTCAAAATGGGGTCTAGGCTAGTGCCGCCGCTGTTTGGCTGACAGCCACTTTGTCAGCCAATCCCACTTTGTCAGCCAATCAGCGGCGGTATATAGCTCAATAATGACGTCATCATCCCAAATGTAAAAAATAAATTTGTATATAGTTAAGTGACTTTTCGAGATAAAAAATATCACCATCGTTTTCAGCAGCACTTACTTCATATTTTTGACTACAGCCAGTGTATATTTGACAACTTTCAGAAAGGTGAAACATTCCCTTCAAAGGGAATAAATAGTTCACCTTTAGCATGGGGTTTTGAACTGAGTTAGCAGATTTGCAGAGCAGATAGAAAAACGAGTTGTGGTGAAAGAATTACCTCGCTACGCTAAGTAATTTCGACACAGGATTAGTGTCGTGGTATAAGATCGGGGCACGAAACAGCTTCTTCTAAAAGCCGAACAGCGTCTTCCTTTTAGAAGACGCTGTTCGGCTGTTTCGTGCCCCGATCGGGCACGAAACTTGAAACCCTTCGACGGATATCCATATATCGTCCAAACAAATGTCATATTAGTTTTTTTTCAGCTCGAAATACCCCGTACAGACAAATTTCAAGACTTTTTTCAATGTGACCTATTCCCTTTAAAGGAAATAGTTCACCTTCAACATTAGTTTTAAACTGAGATAGTAGTTTTGTATCCCGTGGTGGGAAACCTCTATCTGCAAGTTGTCTTGACTGAAAAGACTCCAGCCGAATATTTTTGATTTTTTGGCGAAGGAATGCGGTGCTGGCAAAAGAATGTGGTGCTGGATCTAGCCCGAGCAGAGGCTATACCATCAGCCAATCAGCTTGCAGCTGGTGCTAGCAAGCGAACCGCCGGCCGCCGGTTGGAACATCTCTAATGCGAGTCTACCCTTACGCGACTACTTTTTAATCTGATTGGCTG
>JAXIVJ010005530.1:20000-65000 GCA_036785665.1 Chirona hameri
ATGACATTTCTTTGCTATGCATCACTAATAAGAAGCTTGCCAAGAATAGTAAAAACGTCAAATTACAAATTAAAGATATCATATCCGCTCATACCATATAAGGTCAGTCTAACGAATGGTAGCACCAAATTGTTGCGACTAGCTTATCGATAATTTAAATTGCCACTAATCATAGAAGACCAAATCATAGAAGGGCACAAGCAAAGCTAGAACAGAAATGGATTCGCGACATTGACTGCTTCCATTTGGGTAGCATGTATCAGAGCCTATTTTAACATGCTAGCTGGGGGGGGGGCAAATGCCCCCCCCCCCCCAGTGAGCCGTTTTGCCCACCCCCAGTCAAGAAATGTTGCTGACCCTGATTTCAGTATTTCCATGTCATTTTTCGCTTGATAGGTATTCAATTAAAATAAAATATGCTTACCTGGTGATAAATGCATACAAATACAATGCAAGTGTCATGATATTCCTAAGTTTTAGTATTTCCCAGCCAAAATAAGTATCTTTAAATTATTTTCGGAATATCCCGAATTTCAATATCCTTTGAACAATTGCTCATTAGAGGCAGAGTGGGGGAGATCGGGGTTGTTGGATCAGGAGCGTCGCCACACAATTTGGAGTGGGTGGGGGCAACTGCTGAGCCGATTGTGTTCAAATTTAGTGGATGGTTAGGGATCTTTCAGCCAGTGGCGCACGCAGGGGGGGGGGGGTCAAAGGGGTCAGCTGACACCCCCCCCCCCCCCCCCCTCGAAATTTCTGAGGGGGCCGCATCAAAAGGGTCCGTTTTATGCCAGGGACCCGGTCTTGGCAAGGCCTGATCGAGGCAAGGGCCTGGTGCTGGCAAAGGCGTGATATGGGGCCCGGTCAGGACAAGGGCCCGGTCCTTGCATATTCTTGATGCGGGCCAGTTTCTGGTAGAGGCCCGGTTTTGGTCAGGGCCGATCGAGGCAGGGGCCCGGTGCTGGCAAAGGCGTGGCATGGGGCCCGGTCAGGACGAGGGCCCGGTCACAACAGGGCCCGGTCCTTGCATATTCTTGATACGGGCCTCTTTCTGGGAGGGGCCGGTCTTGGTCAGGTCCGATCGAGGCAGGGGCCCGGTGCTGGCAAAGGCGTTATATGGGGCCCATTCAGGACGAGGGTCCGGTCAGGACGAGGGCCCGGACACAAAGGGCCCGCTCCTTGCCAATTATTTGATACGGGCCCCTTCCTGATAGGGGTCTGATCAAGACAGGGCCTGGTGCTAGCAGAAGCGTCATATGGGGCCCGGTCAGGTCGAGGGCCCGGTCACAACAGGGCCCGGTCCTTGCAAATTTGTGATACGGGTCCGTTCCTGGTAGGGGCCCGGTCTTGGTCAGGCCCGATCGAGGCAGGGGCCCGGTGCCAGCAAAGGCGTGACATGGGGCCCGGTCAGGACGAGAGCCAGGTCACAACAGGGTCCGGTCCTTGCAGATTCTTCATACGGGCCCGTTCCTGGTAGGGGCCCGGTTTGATCAGGCCCGATCGAGGCAAGGGCCCGGTGCTGGCAAAGGCGTGATATGGGGCCCGGTCAGGACGAGGGCCCGATCACAACAGGGCCCGCTCCTTGCATTTTGTTCTCCTTTATACGGGCCAGTTACTGGTAGGGGCCGTTCCTGGTAGGGCCCGATCAAGGCCCCGGTGCTGGCAGAGACGTGATATGGGGCCCGGTCAGGTCTAGTCGCTGGCCAAAACTAGTGGCTAGAGCAAACATGAACTAAATGTATCCCTTTACAGCTGATAAATATGCGTTTTTCCCCCTAGGGTTACATTGAAACGATTTTATCACGGTCACGATTTTATAACTTGACCCTAGGTCACCGATATAGAAAATCCGAGATATTGTAGTCCCTAATGACCTAATGACGTGCCATGAGTTTCATGTCGCTCGATTAACCATTGTGCCGGTGGTGCTACAGGTAGAAGTTGTTTGGTGGGCATGTCATTTGACCTGACCTGACCTGGCCGGGACCCATTTTTGTGTTTGCCAAAACGTGGCTTAGCTATTGATTTCAAGTTACAGAAAGTTTCAAGTCGATATCTCCATGCGTTTTCTGATTGTGGCGGGAAAAACTAAGGAGGGGGGGTACTCCCCCCCCCCCCCCCCCCCCCCAGCGCTTCCAGGGTTAATTCCTATTCCGTTTGCGAACGTAGCCTAGCGTAGTTTATACGAGACTTTGACGTCCAAAGGCTGGGACTTTTAAACCTGTAGAGGACATGAATCTGAGAGGTTAGAAAGGGAAAAAACGCCACAATTCGGCCCAATTTCTAAAATTGCCTCAATTTTCGAAGAGACAATTCATTCATGCCTAGAGAATATAAAGTCCCGTGTAAACGCGGTTTCTATCTACACTACAATTTGCGCATAAGCATCTCAAACATCTGTGGGCGTAGCCAAATAGTGTTGTAACGCTCAACTTCACTGATGAAATAAAATGCTTCGCTATTTGGCACATGTTACGTTTCATCGTCAATACTATCTAGGGACCGATGATTTTGAGTATCCAAGCCCACCAAAGGCAATGGGTAGTAGATCTCCCGAAAAAACTAGTTATTACGACGTTACCATTTTTTGACGCGATCTGTTCCCCGTGCTTCTCTCATTTTGACCAAACTCCAGAAAGCCTGCGCGCAGCTTCCAACAGGTATGCAGCAACTGGTTGACATCAGGTCCTGGATCCGTTGGAATTATGCCTTCCAAAGTCATGCGCGAGACCGTCTCCACGTTTGTTGCGATGCTGTATGTTGTAAAAATCAGCCATGTATCGCGCCAACTAATTACACATACCTGCTACGAGAATATCGTATCGGTTCACCAGTCACCACTACTGCGTGTTGTCATTGACCTCATTTCGTCAACTCTCGACAGTTGTACCGCACATCAGTAGCACACGCACCTAAAATTCGCACATCAGTAGCACACACGGTCGCCTTACACGACATTGATTTATCATGTCTCAGATCCCATGCTGTAGGGGGCCCGATCAAAATCGAGTGACCGAAATCCGCGAAGTTTTCTTTTAAAAAAAAAAACAGGTGGGGGGCCGCACACAAGGGGCCCGCTCTTAGGGCTCTGACCCCCCCCCCCCCCCAATGGAATCCTGCGTGCGACACTGCTCTCAGCCGCCACTTTCCCACAAGTCAGGGGTGGGGTGCTTCTGCACGTGCGCACGTGTGCACCACGTATTTGTATCTCAGAAACTACTTCCCTGATCGAGTTGGAATTCACCATACATTTCCTTCGCGTTCGCTCGTGCATCGCCAACTACGACAACCTTACTGGTTCGGTAAATAAGTTATGGAAGAAAAATGACGAATGCGGAACGACCACAGGGTGCATAGATTTTACCTCGTGGAGGTCACAGGATAAAAATACCACATGGATCTTTGCATTGGCGGATCGAGAACGGGTGGTTTGGGGGAGGGGGGATTAAAAAAAATATCACACAATTCTGAAAACGCATCGGATTTGGCTTGCTTATGCATTGATAGCTGATTTAAAGCTAACTATCAATAGTAAAGGTTGCTTAGATTTCTGCGCCCCCTGGATCCCCCACTGGCGGATCCAGGAGGCGGACATCAGGGGCAAATTCCCCCCCCCCCCCTCACAGGAATCTGGGGGGGGGGGGTGCAATACAAGTATGCTCTCTCCCCCGGCGCGTTCCCTGCACTGAACGTGAAAAACAATGATCTTAGGAGAAAACTTCATGAAATCGGAAGTTTTTCTTCTCTCAAGTGATTGAATTTGAAGTTTTCATGTATCCCTTGCTTTCAATGATAGAAAAAACAGCGCACCAGATGCAATTCAAGCAGCCCCGGTGACACGCGCCCTGCTGTGGGGGGGGGGGCAGATTCTGCCCCCTCCCAGATTTTCTCAATAACTTTAGAACTGTAATTACGAGCGAGCGCGAAGCGTTCGCTCGTCCTTCCGTGGTATATGGGACAAATCTGATTATGAGCGGCCCGGCCCGTGGCGACGCTTTTGAGAAGCTCATATATCTGCAACTACACGTCCGATTGACAAGCGGACTTTTTTTACTGAGCAGCCCCATCCAACCTACCCTGTTTGAGACCGGTGCTGACTCATGTGGGTGACTACCACTGCGCGTGGCGCGTGCCGCGTGAGGGGTGTTGAAAAGTGTTTTCTCGAGCAAAAAACTCTGCAACGGCTGAGCCGATTGTGTTCAAATTTGGTGTGTGGTTAGGGACCCCTCAGCCACCACTTTCCCACAAGTCAGGGGTGCGCACGCCTCTGCACGTGCGCACGTGCACACCCCTATTCCATATCTCAGGAACGGCTGAGCCGATTTTGTTCAAATTTGTTGTGCGGTTAGGGACCTCTCATCCACCACTTTCCCACAAGTCATGGGTGGGGTGCCTCTGCACGTGCGCACGTGCGCACCTTTTGTGTATCTCAGAAACTATTTGCCCGATGGAGTTGAAATTCGCCATACATTTCCTTCGCGCTCGCTCGTTCATTGCCAACTACGGCGCCTTACGGGTAGATATCAACGTGAAACTTGCAATATCCTATACTGCATCAATTATACGTCTTCTGACTAAATTTAAATGAAATTAGTGTAGTATTGTGGGAGATAATAACGTTTTAATGACGTCATGCCATGCCATTTTTGGTGGAAAAACAATAAATGTTTGACAAATTGTAAAAATAGAGTTTGAAAGCAAATTGCAAATAAAAAATGTAAAAAGAAAGGAAATGGCATTCTCTTCCAAATGGCTATCTCGGATTTGTGATTTTTTGACCCCTCAAAATATTTTTCCCCTCGGAAAAATGTCCACAAATCATTTTTGTTTGTTGTGAATTCGAAAAGTGATTTCTTAAGCTCGAATATCAAAATAAGGTGACCGGCCCAAATCCGCAGAGGAAAAAAATGGGGGTACCTTTTTGCCACAAAAAGATGCCCCCAAAATGTTCTGCCGCCCCCCCCCCCCCCAGTGGTTTTCCCTTAAAATAGGCCCTGGCATGTATGACATGTGTTTAGTGACAAAAAAACACATACATACAAACGTTTCATTTTCGTTTCATTTCCAGAATAATTCCAACAGCAAAATTATTGCGCACAATTGGTATATCTGAGAATAACGTATGCACTTTCTGTTCTTCTTCTATCGAAACACTATACCACCTCTTCTGGGACTGTAACCGTATAAAGCTCTTTGTAACAGAGATAAAGCAAAACCTTACCAATATGTTCAATATAGCTTACAACGTTACAAAGAAAACTTGTTTTTTCCAAACTTGGAAGAGTGTACGCAAATAGAAATACTCATAACAACAATAGGCAAATTAACGATATATAAAGCACAAAATAAAAACATACAATTGTCGTTTAATCATTTCCTTGAGGTAATCATCTACTTGAGGTTAGAAGCCGAAAAATATCTACACTCGGCAAGAATAAAGAACAATATCGAGAAGTTCGATGCGAAATGGGGACAGCTGAAGTCCATAACGAGGTCAAATATTTAAGAAAATCTAGCCACACTCTGAAATCTTGTTGAGTGGGTGAGTGTGGGAGCGCGCACTCTCACACGCATACACATTACACAATGACACAAGCATAGCAATGCACAAGTATACTAACACACACGCACACGCACACGCACACGCACACGCACATGCACACGCACACGCACACGCACACGCACACGCACACGCACACGCACACGCACACGCACACGCACACGCACACGCACACGCACACGCACAGATTAGAGCAGAAATGGGGTGGGCTGAAGCAAGTGTTAGAATTAAAATGTGTCATGTGTCGAAATGTGATCCATATGATTGATGACGGAATGATCGATGATGTATGATTGACTGCACGATTGAATATGCAATAAACCTCCGGTGGAAACCTGAAAAAAACTCATAATAAGTAAAATGTATTTTGGATTGTCATGTCATGGCATGCCATTGGATTGCGGGGATTTTCATCGATATCGACAGGTTAAGACGACACAGTAAACTCAATGGAACAGACAGTGTATCTCTGTAACTAAGGTCACATCGTTTCCGAGTCTAAAAACTAGCAAACTTATAACGTAACCATGGTTAAAAAGAGCCGTGTGAAGCTGGCCTGTTGCTCAGTCGGTCGTTATCGCCCGTGGGCCAATCGCTGTATATGAACACAATGCATCGCCAGTGCATTGACAAACCCCCAATAAAAACGAGTTGAGCGCATATCTCCCCAGAATGTGTGTCCTCTGCACACATAAACGCAGCGGTACACAGCTATAATCAGAAACCACACACACACACACCCGCACACGGCTGCACGTGCACACCCGTCCAATGGCAACCCGGCGCTATCGACTGTCGCCGCCGGCGGCCGAGGGTTTCCGGCTGATAGCCATCTGTTTGCGGCGGGCGCCCCTTGGTCGGTCCAGCCGCGGCCTCCCGAGCCCGGCCATGGTGGGAGCGGTGCGCCGCGGGTGGGCGGACCCTGTCCATCACAGCCCCCTCCTGTCCCCCCTGCGGCCGCCCCGGCCCGGCACCCCGCTGACACAATAAACTCGTCACTGCGTGTAAGTCAGTGGCTAAGCCGCATTGAGGAGTTGTTTGAGGAGCTCTGAATGGGGCCAGGTGCCGAGAGAAATGTTAAGACGGGGCTATTCCCAGAAGGTATGTGGGGATTAGCCGCCCTCGAGTGGGCCTGGAAAGTTCTATTTGTATAGTGACAGGGAATGACAAATATGCCGGAATCTGCGTACTAATCACTGAGGGATTACCGATTTTACACGTCTCTGGCGGATTATAAACCTGACAATGTCTCTAATAGACTGCTGGCGCGGTGATGGACTCACTTCATGGAGTAGGGGCGCCGAGGGCCGAACCCGCCGGCTCACGAGCCAAATAACAGGGTACCTGAATGGAGCGGTCGACTACCAACTTAATGACGCGACGATAAAAGCTTTGTACCGCAGCCATTACTGATTTGCACAGATGCTCTGACGTTTGGCTTCCTAATTCACGCAAAGTCAGAGGATGGGGCACAAAGGAGTGATTCAGCGCACCACTTTGCCGGCTGGTCGGCTCCCAGTTCCGGCCACGATGTACAGTGGCGGCAGAGCACCATCCAACACGCTTCTTTCAAAAAGTTGAAAATATTGTCGGTCGCAGCAACTTGTCAGTCAGTCAGTCGTCTGAATGTGTTTCCGTCGTCCGCAGGGGCTGAGTATTTTGCGCCCCTTCCGGCGCCGCCGTGTCTCCATTGTCTCTCCTGGGAGAGGGCTGTCCGCACATCCGTCCCATAGATCTCCACCCCCCCCCCCCCTCCCCCCTGCCTCCCACCACCCCTTGAAAACACGTCCGACACCGTGGCACCCCGCGCCGTCCACGCGGACGGCGGAAGCGCACGTTGTTGCACTGTTGTGGGTGTGCGTCGGCTCACCATCTCACCTCGTGTGGGAGTACTGCTGTCCCGCCGGAAATGCGCCACGGAGGAGATGGGACCGGCTGTGTATACGCGCTGCTTTCTATTTGTCCGGCCGAATCAGCGGGCTGGGTGTCCGTCTGTTGTCAGACGCCTGAATAGGCGGCCCCGAGAGCCCGCCGAGAGTATGGAGGTGTTTTGGCATTTACACTTTCTCCGGAGACAGGATAAAGTGTGTTGATGTACTGCCGACATCCTCTGGCTGGAGTGTACCGTCAGCGAAATCCTCTGTTTTGATAGGCGATGTAAACTCATCGATTTTGAATGTTTAGCCAGACAAATGTTTACATAACTACTCGTACGAAATGAATGTTGTGAATTTGGTAAATAATACGTTTCGCAAACAAGCATGTTCGCATGAGCTAGAGAGACAGACCCACTTTATCCAAATAACGCGCATGCTGCTCTACCATGGAACTGCATAGATTAACGGCAAATAAATAACAATGGCCGCCCAATTATTTTGTATCTCCAAAATATAATTGTTTTTCTTAAAACTGCAATAATTGCGTTAATTGAATGACATAAATTTACAACAATATAATTTATATCGTATTGCAAGGTTTCATTTGATATAAATACAATCTTGCATTCGCTGCGCAGTGAAGACATCTGCAGATCCTTTTAGTGAACAAGATGATGTCTGCAGATTTGATTAACGTGATGCATGCGATGATGACATCTACAGGTTTGTTTAACGTGATGCATGCGACGAGGACATCTACAGGTTTGTTGCCGGAGTGCACCAACGACCACGCCTTCAGTTCATCTAAACAGCATTTAACATGTTTGTCGATACTTTAGCGAATAAAACGATCAATGCGGAAACGACTGAACAATGCAACTACCTGTTATGGGACTTGCGTTTATCTGCTATTGAGTTGTCCCCTGAAATAAAACCAACGGTTTACCAGGCCGACGGTTCAACGGGTTAACGTGTTGACGGGCCAATTGCTTGACGGGTAAACAGTTTGGCGAGTCGACTGTCTCTGTCAAGCTATATCCCGAAATTATCACTATGTTAACGGGTTAACGGGTGAACCGGTCAACCCTCCTCTGATGGTTTACTAGTCTCAACTCCTAGAACTGAAATAAGCAGGCCCGTAGCCAGGCTGAATTCCCAGAGGGTGCACAAGAATTCCCAGAGGGTGCACTACCATTAACATATATTTACCAACCCAAAGTCTTAGCATGTATAAAATATTGTATTTGAAGCTTAGTGTCCTGATAAGTGTCCTGCTTAGTGGATTGTACTCGAAAGTTTCAAAAGGACTTGTATTTAATTGTTTATTCAACTGCGAACGTGCTTTACCTTACTTACGGGGGTGCACCGTCTAATGCCAGATGGTGCACAGAGATCCCAGCCCCCAGGGGGTGCACGAGCCGACCCAGTGCACCCGCCGCTACGGGCCTGGAAATCAGTCTCATCGCCACTGCTTCTGGTCAGCTAAGAAACGTATGCTTATACATTTAAATATAACGGAGTGCCTGCTGTGTAGTGTGTATAGCCTACACTGTACAATACATATGCCAGCATGCAAAGCATGCTTGTATGTATTCAATAGTTTGCACTTCGCCTGTTAGACAGACAATGGAAGCGTCCTCCTAGCTGATTTGTTGAACGATGTCAAATATTGAAGGGAACGCGAGGCATCAGTGTATGCATTCAGAAGGACGGGTATCAAGCAGAGTTCGCCATGGGCCGGGCTGGCCCTATGGGCCATGGGCTGGGCCTGGGCTGGGCCTGGGCCGGGCCTCAACTTTAAGGGAATCACTGGGCTCTGGATGGGCCTGGGCCTGACAATTTTGAAGTAATGCGCGCGTCGCACAAGCTCAGGTCAGAGCTCAAAAATATGTTAGCCAGCAGTTCACTTCCACAGCAACACACTGTTGCTGTGGCAGTGTTTTTTTTTAGTTAGCATAGTTGGTTCCTTGTTTCACATTTATAGCATACAAGTAAATATGCTAGGATGATTGCACATTTTGTGAAAATAATGACATGCTTAATCTGAACGGGCCGGACCGGGCCTGGGCCTCAATATTATGAATTTGACCGGGCCTGGTCCGGGCCTGGGCTTGGTGTTCATGGGCCTGGACCGGGCTGGGCTGGGGGTTGGTGGGCCCGTGACGAACACTGGTATCAAGGTGTTTCCAGGCGGGTTTTTGATGCGATCTGTATACGTTTTGGTATTATTACTTCTTTGCCACTTTCGATGAGTTGTCTTCTAACCGAGTTTCAAGACTGACAGTGCGACCACTCGCTCGCTCTCAATGGCAGCTCGTGTTATGTCACAACATGACAGAGGCGCCGGTCGCGGCCAGCAGCCATGCCAGCCGGGCCTCTCGCCATGGCCGTATGGAAATCAGCCGTTCTGGCCGCGCGTTGTCCACACTACTAACAGACCGACACACACACCGACAGACAGACGACTCGCCACTGCGACCTCCGCGCACCGGCCGCCGCCGCGCATATTATCACAAACAATATTATCGCTGGGCCGCCCGCGCCAAACAGCGAGCAGCCTCGAGTGGTTATTTTACCACGGGGTAATTAAACAGGAGCGGAGCTGGCGGGCGGGGCGGGCCACGGCCGACCACCCGCGCCGCATACCGAGATGTTGGACACAGTTTGGCCATCATGACGCGACGCATTCCTCGTCTGAGGAGGACCGCTGACGACATCGGCACCGCAGCCAGCCGGCGGCCGCGCCGGAGACACCGTCATGAGCAGGTCGCGGCCGATTGGTTACGGTTACGTTACGGTTACGTTACGGTTACGTTACGGTTACGTTACGGTTACGTTACGGTTACGTTACGGTTACGTTACGGTTACGTTACGGTTACGTTACGGTTACGTTACGGTTACGTTACGGTTACGTTACGGTTACGTTACGGTTACGGTTACGTTACGGGCTCATGAGGAATGTCGACTGGCCGTGGTCACGCATATTCTACTGCGGAAAAACTGCTTGGCATTGCCGATAATGTAAAAAAGTGTTTACTGGATATAACATGAAAGGTACCATTTAAATGAAAGGAACCTACCCACCATGAGATTAGTTTGGACTTAAAATAGTCAAAATAATACCACTGTTGAAAAGTTTACTAAGATGGGTCGCTAAAGGACCACACATTTTGGCTGGACTTTATACATACAATAACAATTTATGACGGGGTAGGCGTTTGTTATATGCTTCAACCTTCTGTAGTCCCTTGGTTGTCTGACAAATATGTGCGATTGTTCTGATGAACATATGCTTAAGGACAGATATATGTCAATATCACACAATATCCGGACTCTTGATATCTATGGTGAGACTGCAATCCAGATCCGAGCTCTTGTCAAATTATGAATCAGTTTCCTAGGATTTGTAGAGCTGGAGCATTTTGATGCTGGATCCAATGTAAAGCTGCTTACACGGGTGTTCCGAGATCCTGGAACCCATGATAAAAATTGGAGTGGGATCCTTGCAACCTGGCATTCCAGGTTAACTTCTTATGTGGGCCTTTTGTATCCTGGATCCTGGGTAATTTTTGCACTGAGTCTTTTTGAATGATGGATTATTGACTGGTTTTAACTCAGGAGTCTTACGCAGCCTGGCTGAAAGCCACATTTCCCAGAATAATTTCACATTTCCTGTTTCATGAAGTGGCGATTTTCTTTCAAATCAACGCTTGAGAAACGTTAAAATGACGTTTCAAGATTCGATTGGAACCACTTCCTTGAATGATTTGCCTGAGGTGTAGGATTTTTGACATGCAAATATGATGTCAATCATTATTCAATTCGACAGCCTCACATATATCTGAATGATTGAATCACTGCCTTTATAGTTAAGGTCCGAAGTTGTATTGTATTAAATATCGGCGGAAACCGTTGCGCAAAATCAAGGGAATCACCGCAACCCAGGTGCAATGACACAATATAACGTTATCAGATTTTATGACTGAATGCCTGCTTTTTATCAGCCGGAAATAAATTGACGCAGCTGGTACATAACAGTACGGTATCAAAAATTGACATCGTATAAAGGAATATGAGTATAAAAAGGAAGTTCAACTCAACGTAGTACAGCCAATCATGTTTTTGGTTAAATTATGATTTTTGTTTTATTTCTCTCAACATTTTGTTTGGGATTTCACACATTCTTTGATACCTAGTGGCATCTAGTGGTATTTAATTTTGTTGTGTTCCCCTTCCCGGTAATAGGTGGGCAGAAGTGCCCATCCTTTCCCATGTGACCCATTTACTTTAAGTACCCTTTTCTTAAGTAATTATTGAGACTGCAAGCACGTTGGGTGACACCACTCCTTGCTGTGTTTTTTGTTTGTTTATTGTTAGGCAACCCATCACCAGTTTGTTAGTAAGTATTGCCTTGTAACCCTCTCGGACTGATAGCTATGCTAGTAACGTCTGAGAGGAGCACAAGGCTTAGACAATGCACGAGTATTAACCCGGCAGTTACTGGGGTATGTTCCATAACGCGACTTACTGGGGGGGGGGAGGGGGCTATCCCCCCCCCCCTCCCCCTCGGATCTCCGGAACTACTGGACCGATTTTAACAATTAAACGGCATTCGATAGCCCTGACAAATTTGTCGAGGGAACCCTAATATTGGTGACCTCGGGGTCACCGATGACGTCACAGGTCACGTCAAAGACAAAATGTTTGACCGTGTCATAAAGGTATCGGTGGATGGAATTGCCACGCAAAATTGCGATATTAAACGCATAAGCAGACAATAAATCGGTACGATTCGTGTGTCTGACACTTCTAAGTACCATTCTAAGATTGTGATGACCTTGGGTCAGGTCAAGGTCATCCGAGGTCACGAGGTCAAACTGCCGAGTACGGTCATTAGGCGTTGTAACACATGTTTATGGGTTCGTTTTCGTCTAGAACGCGAAAAAAACTTAGAACATTGTTTATTCTATAGAAATCGAAGTAAAAAGCAAAAACGGAAATGCATTTTTGTGCATGGTAATGCTGTGAGAGGTGGTCGATTTTTGTCTTTGAAAGGTCATAAGTCAATCATTTTTTTACGATATCGACTTCAAATTTGGTACACATATTCATAGGACAAGTTTCGATCACATATATCCGATTTTAATAACTCTGATTTTGTTTGAAAATATTGCAAAAAAATATTTTATGTCTTTGGATTTCTCAAAATTATAATTTAAATAAAACTCGAAAATCTGAGATAGCAGTTTAATAACTGAGACTATTGTCAGTTATTTGATATATGACAATTTAATTTATCTGAAAAATTGTACTTTTGACAGCGTTTTTAGCAAACCCTTATTTTTTCAACAAAAAACGCAGAACATGACGTCACTCTGACGTCATTCCCGGTTGACCTATCATAAACTCATCTTTTTTCTTTGGCCAACATGTGTAAAAGTAATGTGAGAGAGGGTACTGAAAGTTTGGTGACGATGTTGGTTTAGGAGATATTTCAAAATAACGGGAGGGGGAATAGCCCCCCCCCCCCCCCCAGTAACTCGCGGGTTAACACGTGCACTGGAGAGGGGTATGCCACTAACGCGCAGTGCCCCCCTGAGATCTTCTAATTTATGATAGCTAGAACGATAAACCTTACAGCGTAGGTAGTTTCTATTATGATCTACATTTTCTGAAATTTAGGTGACCTTAGGTCAATATCTTCAAGGTCAAACGAGGTCACGAAGGTCAAATCTGGCCAAATGTCACCATTTTGAGAATTTGACCTCTGTGACGTCACAGGTCACCAAGCAGGGTGTCCAAAGTTGTGTTCGGGGATGAATATTGACATTGGATACCGAATGTCGTTTGAATCATCCCGATCCGACTGTTGGTTCCGAAGATATCGCTTCGCCGACCTCGATTCTGGCCGCCATCTTGGACTTCAAATCCATATAGCTCAAAAAGCACCAGACCGATGTTCAATTTGTTGGCGTCAAACGATCCGCTATTGTGTTGGCTTAAATGTCGCACAAAAACCACCGCTCTGCTCAGCTTTGTTTTTTATATATGCGCGAAAAACATGTGCGGGGGGGGGGGCAAAAGTGCCCTCCTTCCAGTGCGCGTGTTAAAGGGAATGTTTCACCTTTCTGAAATTTGTCAAATATACGCTGGTTGTAGTCGAAAATATGAAGTAGGTGCTGTTGAAAACGATAGTGATATTTTTTATCTCGAGAAGTCACTCAACTTTATACAAATTAAGGTTTTAAATTTGGGGTGATTACATCATTATTGAGCTATAGACCGCCGCTGATTGGCTGACAAAGTGGGATTGGCTGACAAAGTGGCTGTCAGCCAATCAGCGGCGGCACTAGCCTATACCCCATTTTGAAAATGGGAAAATAAATTGCTTAAAAACGGCTAAGTTTGGGGGAAAATGACCTTAGTATTTTCGACATTTCAATAGCGGCCAAATATAATGGCTATATCAGTTCAAAACCAATACAAAGGTGAAACATTCCCTTTAAGGGGCACTCATTCCATTCACACATGCATGATAAACATACAGCATGCACTCAACCAAGCACACCCATACATTCATACATACATTCATCCGATTAACACATGCATATTATTCTTTTACCTAAACGACGAAAGGGATAATATAATAAAACTCAATGAGGCAAAGAAAAAGAAGAGACGAAAAGGACAAAAAAGATGTTACATATAAAGCCATCGATCATTGCATCGAGAAAAGGCACGAGCTTAAGCACGAGCAACTTGTTACCGAGCAGGCGCCAAGCGCCCGTGAGGTTTCTCGTCAACTTACTAGACAAATTTACATTTGACCCGGCCCGACCCGGCCCGAACCGGTCCGAACCGGCCCGACCCGGCCATACAGACGCTTTCCAGAAGCTAATAACTTTGTAACCACTGCTCCGATGGAGATCGGGTTTTCACAATTGGATAGGACCATCAAATCAATTTTGATTTTGTTATGGTGCGTTCTGATAGGGGTGGTACCACAGTGCGTGGCACCCGCGGACGTCGAAATGAACAAAAATCATTCTTGATCAAAAATGGCTTGATTTATCTAAGCATTCGTTTTTTTTATACGCTGAAGCATGCATCGCTCAGGACGTACTCCCTTTTGGCGGATTCGAGAAAGGAGATCATGTACAATTTAATAAAACTTAATTTGTATGTTGGCATGCATGGAGGCCTCACAATTTTTATGGAGGACTAAAAGGACTAAAAGGACTATGTGTTACTACCACGTGTGTTCCCGTACCGTTTCATATTTCAAACCTGTTTTAGCTTTACTAGTGCGTGCCCGCTCGGTCATCGCCCAAAAAGACGTTTTACTGGTAATAATGGCAGGATGACAATTAACAAGCCAATGTCTTCAAGCAACAGAGGCACGATAGACATTTAAGAAATAGCTTCTGATAACTTTCTTTAATCCAAATCCCAAATCCCAAATCCAAATCCCTTCATCCAAGTCCCGAATCCCTAAAACGATATTTGTGCTAATGCGACCAATACTTTGCTGGATCTTGCTGGATTCAAGAACTTAAAAAAAGATATCAAGGTAATGCCATATCTTCATTTCGATCATTTTTGTAGATCATGGATCTTCATAAAGCATTTCATGGTGTCTTTAATTTCGCATATCTTTTGTAGCATTTCCACCGCAGGATCATACAGATATATATCCTGTGAAACATTGTAATCGGTAAATCTTTCATATCCTGGATCTTTCGATCGAGACATTCGTTGTGTAATCTTGCTGGAACATGGTTGATTTACAGGTTCTGGTTGTGATCTTCGTGGGTCCAGGACCCTCGGAACCGTTTTTTTTTACGAGCGAGCGCGAAGCGCTTGGGTGTTCTCACTGCATACGGGATTTTTCTCACATATAAGCGGCCGACCCGACCCGACCCGGCCCGACCGTAACGCTTTTGAGAAGCTTATATCTTTGGAATCCAGCATCCGATTGACAAGCGGTCTTCGCCATCTGATAGCCTCACTCAATCAATTATGTTATTAACATGTTTCGTCTCACGTGAGGGGTCAGCATGGCGCGTGGCACGTGCCGCGTCAGGGGTGTCAGCAAACGTTATCCTGCTATAGCTGAGAAACGGCTGAATTGATTAACCCGGCAGTCACTGGGGTATATTCTGTAACACGACTCACTGGGGGGGGGGGGGGGGGGGGGGTTTAGCCCCCCTGGTATCTTCAGAACCAATGATTGCAGCGGGACGCGCAAGGCGGCATTCGAAAGCGCTCAATGAGAGAAGCCTAACGCAAACTTTAAAAAAATCAAATTAAGGTCACATGTCAGGTCACGGTCAAGTCAAACGTCAAAATCGAGGTATTTGAGTTTATGGACAATACTTGCCATCCATGGCCTTCGATTACGCCTATAATCACCTAAAGTGATGTCAAATGTATGATACATATCCCACATGAGCTACAGTGAGATTGTTGGAAAAGAGCAAGGTCAAGGTCAGGTCACAAAAGGTTACTACACACAAAATATCTACGAAAGTCATGCAGCACATGGTTTATGGATGCTTTTACGCGTATAATTCGATAGTAGAAGTCATTTTACCACCTGAATTCATTTACGTGAAGTTAGTGTCAAGTTCAGGTCAAGTTCAGGTCACTGAAGGTCAAAATTTGAAATTGATAAATCGAAATAAAAAAGGCATGTTTCTATATCAGATTTATCTAAAGAAAACAGTGCTTGCATTTATTTGTCTGTATCCGGTCAATAAAATCCAAAAAACGTAATTTCAAAATCTGACGTCATGATTTACCCATACTTTATATGTCATAAAAGTAAAAAAAGATGATATAATTTTGAAATTTGGTATGGTAGTTGCCCATATGTTGCTATCTGATATATATTCCAGTTTTTTCAATATCTTTGAAAAATTTGATTTTGTGAGCATTTATTCAAAAAAGTTTTTTTTTTGGAGGGGGGGGGGGGGTCAAAACCCAAATGTTTCGAAATTTCGAGATAGCCGGTTTGTAGCCCTTGCAATTTTCTACCTTTTAGCGTTTTTCGATTGCATTTTGCTTCATATGCGGCATTTGTAGGGCCTGGCAAAATTTAGCCGATTTTGGTGTCAAAATCGTGTTTAGTGACGTCACTAAATTCACTATATCTAAAAAAAAATCTGACGATATTTTTTATTTTTTTCTTATAATGTGTGAAAATGATGCCCGGATAGGTATTGAAAGTTTGGCGTCGATATCTGCATTAGTTATTGAGATATGCCTAATATTCCTAAGGGGGGCTAAACCCCCCCCCCCCCCCCAGTGACTCGCGGGTTAAGCTGACATTTGGTGTGTGGTTTGAGACCACACCACTGGCAATGTTGCGCAAGTCAAACTCTGGGTCACACTGCACATGCGCACGTGCACACCCCTGTTCCGTAACTGTTATGTTAGCATGGGATTACATGAGTTAACATGGGAAACGCGAAATTCAGAAATCACGAAAAACGGGAAAACTTCGCGCAGTTCACGGGCCGCTGGCTTGGCAACCGCGGGTCGCAGCGGCATACGATAAACACACTGCGATAGAGTATAGATTGGCCTGGCCAATAGTATGGCGTTCAGAGCGAAGCATGTGCCACGTACAAAGTTATGACCACTTACATAACAGAATGATCATTTTAGAGCATTTTTCAGTATTAAAATCGGTGCTCGGCAACTGTTGGACATGGGACGCTGAAACGGGCACCACTTTGCAGGCGAATGTACCGTCTTCAAATTATATGTATCACACAAAGCTGCTTGATCAATATTTAGGCAGGCTGCCAGTCGTTGAAGTTGAAATACAATTTTATTTTACAATTTTATCCTTTACACCGCCGTACCAACGAAACGAAGACTAATTTGACCAGAAGATGTACACAGCCGGATAACATATAAGGTTTGTATTGAACAACATCCACCCAAAATATTTCGCTACTGATTCATAGGTATCTTATGATGAAGACAAAAGTAAATGATTGCTGACGTTAATATTGCGAAATATTTTCGAGAATTAAATACCATCGCTTAATATTGGCCAAGACTTTAACACTGCTTCAGTAATGTAATTCAGTAATAAACGCATGCAGGGGTAACGTCGCACCTCCCACTGGGAGATTACGTTGGTCGTTGAATGAAGTCGGATGACCAACAAAAGCGATGGTGCAGTCCATTGCGGCAGCCTTCACGCGGCGGACTGTGTTGTTAACTAATGCCGACAGGCGGACTGTGTTGTTAACTAATGCCACAGGCGGACTGTGTTGTTAACTAATGCCACAGGCGGACTGTGTTGTTAACTAATGCCACAGGCGGGACTGTGTTGTTAACTAGTGCCACAGGGCGGACTGTGTTGTTAACTAATGCCACAGGCGGACTGTGTTGTTAACTAATGCCACAGGCGGACTGTGTTGTTAACTAATGCCACAGACGGACTGTGTTGTTAACTAATGCCACAGTCGGACTGTGTTGTTAACTAATGTCACAGGCGGACTGTGTTGTTGACTAATGCCACAGGCGGACTGTGTTGTTGACTAATGCCACATGCGGACTGTGTTGTTAACTAATGTCACAGGCGGACTGTGTTGTTAACTAATGCCGCATGCGGACTGTGTTGTTAACTAATACCACATGCGGACTGTGTTGTTAACTAATGACACAGGGCGGACTGTGTTGTTAACTAATGCCACAGGCGGACTGTGTTGTTAACTAATGCCACAGGCGGACTGTGTTGTTAACTAATGCCACAGGCGGACTGTGTTGTTGACTAATGCCACAGACGGACTGTGTTGTTAACTAATGCCACAGGCGGACTGTGTTGTTAACTAATGCCACAGGCGGACTGTGTTGTTAACTAATGCCAGAGGCGGACTGTGTTGTTAACGAATGCCACAGGCGGACTGTGTTGTTAACTAATGCCACAGGCGGACTGTGTTGTTAACTAATGCCACAGGCGGACTGTGTTGTTAACTAATGCCACAGGCGGACTGTGTTGTTAACTAATGTCACAGGCGGACTGTGTTGTTAGCTAATGCCACAGGCGGACTGTGTTGTTTAACTAATGTCACAGGCGGACTGTGTTGTTAACTAATGCCACAGGCGGACTGTGTTGTTAACTAATGCCACAGGCGGACTGTGTTGTTAACTAATGCCGCAGACGGACTGTGTTGTTAACTAATGCCACAGTCGGAACTGTGTTGTTAACTAATGTCACAGGCGGGACTGTGTTGTTGACTAATGCCACAGGCGGACTGTGTTGTTGACTAATGCCACATGCGGACTGTGTTGTTAACTAATGCCACAGGCGGGACTGTGTTGTTAACTAATGCCACATGCGGACTGTGTTGTTAACTAATACCACAGGCGGACTGTGTTGTTAACTAATGACACAGGCGGACTGTGTTGTTAACTAATGCCACAGGCGGACTGTGTTGTTAACTAATGCCACAGGCGGACTGTGTTGTTGACTAATGCCACAGGCGGACTGTGTTGTTGACTAATGCCACAGACGGACTGTGTTGTTAACTAATGCCACAGGCGGACTGTGTTTTTAACTAATGCCACAGGCGGACTGTGTTGTTAACTAATGCCAGAGGCGGACTGTGTTGTTAACGAATGCCACAGGCGGACTGTGTTGTTAACTAATGCCACAGGCGGACTGTGTTGTTAACTAATGCCACAGGCGGACTGTGTTGTTAACTAATGCCACAGGCGGACTGTGGTGTTAACTAATGCCACAGGCAGACTGTGTTGTTAGCTAATGCCACAGGCGGACTGTGTTGTTAACTAATGACACAGGCGGACTGTGTTGTTAACTAATGCCACATGCGGACTGTGTTGTTAACTAATGACACAGGCGGACTGTGTTGTTAACTAATGTCACAGGCGGACTGTGTTGTTAACTAATGCCACAGGCGGACTGTGTTGTTAGCTAATGCCACAGGCGGACTGTGTTGTTAGCTAATGCCACAGGCGGACTGTGTTGTTAACTAATGCCACAGGCGGACTGTGTTGTTAACTAATGCCACGACTGTGTTGTTAACTAATGCCACATGCGGACTGTGTTGTTAACTAATGCCACAGGCGGACTGTGTTGTTAACTAATGCCACAGGCGGACTGTGTTGTTAACTAATGCCACAGGCGGACTGTGTTGTTAACTAATGCCACAGGCGGACTGTGTTGTTAGCTAATGCCACAGGCGGACCGTGTTGTTAACTAATGCCACAGGCGGACTGTGTTGTTAACCAATGCCACAGGCGGACTGTGTTGTTAACTAATGCCACAGGCGGACTATGTTGTTAGCTAATGCCACAGGCGGACTGTGTTGTTAACTAAATGCCACAGGCGGACTGTGTTGTTAACTAATGTCACAGGCGGACTGTGTTGTAGTTAACTAATGTCACAGGCGGACTGTGTTTGTTAACTAATGCCACAGGCGGACTGTGTTGTTAACTAATGCCACAGGCGGACTGTGTTGTTAACTAATGCCACAGGCGGACTGTGTTGTTAACTAATGCCACAGGTGGACTGTGTTGTTGACTAATGCCACAGACGGACTGTGTTGTTAACTAATGCCACAGACGGACTGTGTTGTTAACTAATGCCACAGACGGACTGTGTTGTTAACGAATGCCACAGACGGACTGTGTTGTTAACGAATGCCACAGGCGGACTGTGTTGTTAACTAATGCCACAGGCGGACTGTGTTGTTAACTAATGCCACAGGCGGACTGTGTTGTTGACTAATGCCACAGACGGACTGTGTTGTTAACTAATGCCACAGGCGGACTGTGTTGTTAACTAATGCCACAGGCGGACTGTGTTGTTAACTAATGTCACAGGCGGACTGTGTTGTTAACGAATGCCACAGGCGGACTGTGTTGTTAACTAATGTCACAGGCGGACTGTGTTGTTAACTAATGCCACAGGCGGACTGTGTTGTTAACTAATACCACAGGCGGACTGTGTTGTTAACTAATGCCACAGGCGGACTGTGTTGTTGACTAATGCCACAGACGGACTGTGTTGTTAACTAATCCCACAGGCGGACTGTGTTGTTAACTAATGCCACAGGCGGACTGTGTTGTTAACTAATGTCACAGGCGGACTGTGTTGTTAACTAATGCCACAGGCGGACTGTGTTGTTAACTAATGTCACAGGCGGACTGTGTTGTTAACTAATGTCACATGCGGACTGTGTTGTTAACTAATGCCACAGGCGGACTGTGTTGTTGACTAATGCCACAGACGGACTGTGTTGTTAACTAATGCCACATACGGACTGTGTTGTTAACTAATGCCACAGGCGGACTGTGTTGTTAACTAATGCCACAGGCGGACTGTGTTGTTGACTAATGCCACAGGCGGACTGTGTTGTTAACTAATGTCACAGACGGACTGTGTTGTTAACTAATGCCACAGTCGGACTGTGTTGTTAACTAATGCCACAGGCGGACTGTGTTGTTAACTAATGCCACAGTCGGACTGTGTTGTTAACTAATGCCACATGCGGACTGTGTTGTTAACTAATGCCACAGTCGGACTGTGTTGTTAACTAATGCCACAGGCGGACTGTGTTGTTAACTAATGCCACAGGCGGACTGTGTTGTTGACTAATGCCACAGGCGGACTGTGTTGTTAACTAATGTCACAGACGGACTGTGTTGTTAACTAATGCCACAGGCGGACTGTGTTGTTAACTAATGCCACAGGCGGACTGTGTTGTTAACTAATGTCACAGGCGGACTGTGTTGTTAACTAATGCCACATGCGGACTGTGTTGTTAACTAATGTCACAGGCGGACTGTGTTGTTAACTAATGTCACATGCGGACTGTGTTGTTAACTAATGCCACAGGCGGACTGTGTTGTTGACTAATGCCACAGACGGACTGTGTTGTTAACTAATGCCACAGACGAACTGTGTTGTTAACTAATGCCACAGGCGGACTGTGTTGTTAACTAATGCCACAGGCGGACTGTGTTGTTGACTAATGCCACAGGCGGACTGTGTTGTTAACTAATGTCACAGACGGACTGTGTTGTTAACTAATGCCACAGTCGGACTGTGTTGTTAACTAATGCCACAGGCGGACTGTGTTGTTAACTAATGCTACAGTCGGACTGTGTTGTTAACTAATGCCACAGGCGGACTGTGTTGTTAACTAATGCCACAGTCGGACTGTGTTGTTAACTAATGCCACAGGCGGACTGTGTTGTTAACTAATGCCACAGGCGGACTGTGTTGTTAATTAATGCCACAGGCGGACTGTGTTGTTAGCTAATGCCACAGGCGGACTGTGTTGTTAACTAATGCCACAGGCGGACTGTGTTGTTAACTAATGCCACAGGCGGACTGTGTTGTTAGCTAATGCCACAGGCGGACTGTGTTGTTAACTAATGCCACAGGCGGACTGTGTTGTTAACTAATGCCACAGGCGGACTGTGTTGTTAACTAATGCCACAGGCGGACTGTGTTGTTAACTAATGCCACAGGCGGACTGTGTTGTTAACTAATGCCACAGGCGGACTGTGTTGTTAACTAATGCCACAGGCGGACTGTGTTGTTGACCAATGCCACAGGCGGACTGTGTTGTTAGCTAATGCCACAGGCGGACTGTGTTGTTAGCTAATGCCACAGGCGGACTGTGTTGTTAGCTAATGCCACAGGCGGACTGTGTTGTTGACCAATGCCACAGGCGGACTGTGTTGTTAATTAATGCCACAGAAAGTCCCAGGTGAGTAACTAAGCAGAGTAATGGACAAAAGTTGAATTTGGCAAATCATATAACACAAATCAGTTTCAGCGCAAAAGGCAAAGGTCAATTTCCAGACCAATTTCCTTGCAATCAGGTTTCTACGGGCTCGCTCGTCCTGCGCCGATTAAGGCGTCTTACTTGTAGTATATTAAACTGTTTATACTTAAGCTGGAAAATAGGAAATACGATATTTAGGTAGAGGCATAATAATAAATATATTAGGTAGAGGCAATAAGAGACATATAAGGACAATGTGAATACTTATCGTCAATTCGTTATTGAAGTCTTCGCAAAAAAAAAACACTTTTACTAACACCATGATCTTCAGAAAATAATTTAAACAGTCGGTGTTTTCTTACAAAGATGCATAGGTGTCGATTTATATACTTTTGGGGTGGCCCTCCCCAATGTTGAGTTCCCCCCCCCCCCAAAAAAAAATGGTACCCTCGCCCTATCCCTCCCCCCCCCCCCCCCAATGGTACCTGCTCGCCCCCCCCCCCCCCCCCAATGTTTTTGGCCGCTGACGGATCCAAGAGGGGGCAAAGCGGCCTAGCTTCCCAAACCACTTGAAATGGGCAACAAATTGACACGGTTCCTATTTTAAAAGAAAGTCTACACAGCTTTTACCAAGAAAAGTTTGTTTTAAATCACCTCTTTATGCATAAAGATGCGAAACCCGTGGATTTTTTTTTTACATATTTACAATGTTTGATTTTTAGGTAATTTTTCCCAAGAAATCGGGTTTTTTAATTGATTTTTTTATATTATTTTTTTTAGGGGCAAAAAACAAACTTGTCAAAAAAACCGAGATATCTATTTTGTAGCCCTTGCCATTTGTTATCTTCTGACTTTTTGTATTGCATTTTGCTGAAAATATGGACTTTGTACGATCTCTTAAAGTGTAGCTGACTTTTTGTTCGCCAAACTAGTGTGTAGTGACGTCACTAAATTCGTAATATCTCTATTTTGTTCTCTGGACAAAATTGCTTCATTTATGCACAGAAGACGTACAATTGGTGTATGAGAAGGTACCCAAAGTTTCACGTTGATATTGTTATTGGTTTTTGAGCTATTGCAAAAATTCGTTGGGGGAGATACCTATTTACCCCCCCCCCCCCCCCCCCCCCAGTCGATGACAGGTTAACATTGCCGTTTTACTAAGTAAGGGTTCCAAGTAAGGACTCGGGCCTTCTGGTGGATGCAGACCGGCCCAAAACGTTGGTTTGAGGGGCCGTCCGACAGAATTCCAAGACTCACGAGATTTCGTCTGTTTTTGCATTATAAATTGATTAAAAATACTGACCTTTGTACAAGTTACCTAGAATTTCTTTAAAATGTGTTAGTTTTCAGCCGATTTCGGTGGTTTCGGTAAAGCCATGGGCCCATGGCGCTGATAGGCTCCCCCTGGATCCGTCCCTGTTCGGCCCCCCAATCGTTTTGAAAAACTACACCGCTGCAAAGGTGTCATATGATGCTTGCATTTCTACATTTCCAACTGAAATAAGCGAAATACAATGCCATTTTTGGTAGTAGCAGGCGAACTCCTTTCATACACATCTGAGGCTGATTCTTTTATTGAGAAATACTGCGAAGGTGGGACAAATTCAGCAAACACGCTTTCTCCCTAATCACATTGACGAGACTATCAAAGAGATGGGCAGGGTCTAGCGAAGTTCAGACGAGGAGGACAGAGAGAAAGGCTCGCTCTGTTGCCTCCTCGTATAGTCGAGAACATAATCAGCTGGGCTGTAATTGTGCGTCGCCACCCTGTGAAAGCTCACTGCGCCCGGCCACTATAAAACACTCCTGAATGCCGACCGCATTAGCAGCCACTCCATTGATCTGAAACAGAGTCCAACAGCGCAGCTGACACATGTCCCGCCTCTGTAACTATTTACAATTCGATTCTAAAAGCGCAGCGGCTAACCCGCGGCGCGCGCGGCCAGCGGGCGCAGCGGGCGCAGCGGGCCCCATTGAGTGGCGCGGCCCGGCCCGACAGCGGACAGCGGCCGGTCACGCCGGTAAGGTAATACCAGCCTGTCGACGGAGCCCGGCCGCTCATCAGTTATCGGTCTCGGGGCGACCGGCGGCGGCCGCACCACAGTCCGTGGCCGCTCCCGCCGCCCCGGGGGGCGCCCGCCGCCGGCTGTCACGTGACAATTACCGCCCGAGGGCGCGTCATTATCCTATTGGCCGTGTCGGCCGGACGGCGGGGGCGCCGGCGCGCTTGGCGGTGCTGCGTCGCGCCATATTAGTGTCGGAGGCGCCAGAGGCATTGTCGAGGCGGCGGCACCGCGTCGCCTGGGGCACCAGATGCCGGTCCCGGTCTCTCGCTGTCCCCCCTGTCCTGCCCCAACCCGTCCCGGCGGCTGGCACTGGCAGCGCACCTCGGCACCAGCTGACAGTAACGCCGGCTACATCGATCATAGCTGGGATTCTATGGCATGAATTCATTCCGCTCGTTGTCATGCATTGTAACAATATAACGCATGCCACAGTTTGATCATAAATATCTGTTCAAAATGATATTGCGGTAAGTCAGCATGAACACGCACAAGTTACTGTGATGAATAAACTTCCAATGAGCGGAGATACGATAAGGTTCACTGAATGGCGTCCATTGACTGTGAACATCGTAATTGACAATTGACTGTGAACATCGCCAATAGCCAGGTAGTCAGGTGAGACAAAGATGACAATGAACGCTCAAGGGATACATTTCTAAATTAGGGCTCTTGGGATGACGTAGGAAAATCCTCAGCTCATTTTATGTTGCTGATGGTGAGCAACTCTATTTTGAGTGGGCTGATGTGTCCCATTGTTGTCAGCCATAGCCTCTTCCCTCGTGTGAATGTGACGTGTGGATGACCATCACCGTCATTGGAACCCGTATCCTGTGTGGGGTTTAAATGAGTAAATGAATAAACGATACTTTCGCATAGCTTATTTTATGTAGTCTTTGGGGGCGATTTTGGCTATTTCAGGCTCCCAGCCCTGTGACGTTTAGGTGCTATTTCAGGCTCCCAGCCATGTGACGTTTAGGAGCGATTGTTTGCTTAATACCATGTCCTTGTTCAAAGCAGGAACATCAAAATGACCATCACAAGGGTTGGGGAGGGTCACTAAGGTCAGGCGCGGATCTAGGGGGGGGGGGCACTTGGGCGCCCCCCCCCCCCTCCTGAGCCGGGTCGCGCCCATGTATAATGCCCACCAAGTGCGCCCGCAGAGCGCAACTTTTTGTATGGCGCGCCCCTGACCGAAATCCTGGATCCGTGCCTGAAGGTGTTTCATTCTATGAGAGGAATAATCCATACATCCTTTCTATGAGGTGGATGCAGGGACGTAGGAACGTCATGAAAAGTGAGGGGGCCGGTAAAACTTTATCTCGTCTTGAGAGAAATCCAACCCCCCTATGCAAAATGTATTTGCATATTTGGGCTCTTCTCTCCTTGGCGAACCTTTTGCCATCAAAATGTGTACATACCTAGTAAAATAAAATATTTTAGCTAAAATATTGACAGAAAAGTGAGGGGCATGACCCCCTGCCCCCCCCCCCCCCTGTTCCTACACCTATGGGTGGATGGATGGATGCACACTCGCTTCTCTACTAAAGTATTATACAAATATGTTGTTAATTCAAATTGTTCTAAAAATTGAACAGCGAACTTTTATTGCAACTGTTGCAAACATTACACAAGCCATTTTTAAGGCGGTCGATTCGCCTCCAATCTCTGTGTGAGTTTCGCCGTTCTGGGTGTGAGCTTCGCCGTTGTGTGTGTGAGTTTCGCCGTTCTGTGTGTGTGTGTGAGTTTCGCCGTTCTGTGTGTGTGAGTTTCTCCGTTCTGTGTGTGAGTTTCGCCGTTCTGGGTGTGAGTTTCGCCGTTCTGGGTGTCAGTTTCGCCGTTCTGGGTGTGAGTTTCGCCGTTCTGGGTGTGAGTTTCGCCGTTCTGTGTGTGAGTTTCGCCGTTCTGTGTGTGAGTTTCGCCGTTCTGGGTGTGAGTTTCGCCGTTCTGGGTGTGAGTTTCGCCGTTCTGTGTGTGAGTTTCGCCGTTCTGGGTGTGAGTTTCGCCGTTCTGTGTGTGAGTTTCGCCGTTCTGGGTGTGAGTTTCGCCGTTCTGTGTGTGAGTTTCGCCGTTCTGGGTGTGAGTTCCGCCGTTCTGGGTGTGAGTTTCGCCGTTCTGTGTGTGAGTTTCGCCGTTCTGTGTGTGAGTTTCGCCGTTCTGTGTGTGAGTTTCGCCGTTCTGGGTGTGAGTTTCGCCGTCCTGGGTGTGAGTTTCGCCGTTCTGTGTGTGAGTTTCGCCGTTCTGGGTGTGAGTTTCGCCGTTGTGTGTGTGTGAGTTTCGCCGTTCTGTGTGTGAGTTTCGCCGTTCTGTGTGTGTGTGTGAGTTTCGCCGTTCTCTGTGTGTGTGAGTTTCGCCGTTCTCTGTGTGTGTGTGTGTGAGTTTCGCCGTTCTCTGTGTGTGTGAGTTTCGCCGTTCTCTGTGTGTGTGAGTTTCGCCGTTTTCTGTGTGTGTGTGAGTTTCGCCGTTCTGTGTGTGTGAGTTTCGCCGTTCTCTATGTGTGTGAGTTTCGCCGTTCTCTCTGTGTGTGAGTTTCGCCGTTCTGTGTGTGTGTGAGTTTCGCCGTTCTCTGTGTGTGTGTGTGTGTGTGTGTGTGTGTGTGAGTTTCGCCGTTCTCTGTGTGTGTGTGAGTTTCGCCGCTCTCTGTGTGTGTGAGTTTCGCCGTTCTCTGTGTGTGTGAGTTTCGCCGGTCTGTGTGTGTGTGTGAGTTTCGCCGTTCTCTGTGTGTGTGAGTTTCGCCGTTCTGGGTGTGAGTTTCGCCGTTCTGTGTGTGAGTTTCGCCGTTCTGTGTGTGAGTTTCGCCGTTCTGTGTGTGAGTTTCGCCGTGCTGTGTGTGAGTTTCGCCGTTCTGGGTGTGAGTTTCGCCGTTGTGGGTGTGAGTTTCGCCGTTGTGGGTGTGTGAGCTGTTGTTCAGCTGTTGGGTTGTGTAATAGGGAGAGTCGTGCAAACCAAAAGTTAGAAATTCAAAAACGGGGGGTGCGGAAAAGATGAGGTGGTCCATTTTGAGTATAAAGCAACATTTTTTTAAAAATAAAAAACGTACCTATTCAAAAATTTGAGTTTTAAAAGCTGTTTTGACCACAAAAAAAAAATTGTCATTTAAAAGGAATGTTTCACCTTTGTATTGATTTTGAACTGAGATAGCCATTATCTTTGGCCGTTATTGAAATGTCGAAAATACTAAGGTCATTTTCCCCAAAAAAAACTTTGCCGTTTTTAAGCAATTTAATTTATCATTTGCAAAATGAAGTCCAGATTAGTGCCGCCGCTGATTGGCTGACAGCCACTTTGTCAGCCAATCAGCGGCGGTCTTTAGCTCAATAATGACGTCATCATCCCAAATTTAAAACCTTAATTTGTATAAAGTTAAGCGACTTTTCGGGAGAGAAAAAATATCACCATCGTTTTCAGCAGCACTTACTTCATATTTTCGACTACAACCAGCGTATATTTGACAACCTTCAGAAAGATGAAACATTCCCTTTAACTGGAATAGTGAACCTTTAACATTAGTTTTTAACTGAGATAGCCAGATTGTTGGTAGTACTGAGAAATCTCCAAATCTGAAAATTTTCCTTCCAAAACGACCTAGTTCCTGAGTTTCAACGCAAAAACCGTTGGAGCTATTGGGAGCCATTTTAAAGGGCGAAATCTTGTGACGTTTCGCATACGTCATTAGTATTCCTACCGCACTTCGTTTTCGCTATTTGAACCGACCGCCACTGAAAAGTATCATGTGTTTATAAGCTATAAATATTATTGGCCAGTCAATTTTGATTGGATTTCCAATTGAAAATAATGCCGACACTCGTCTTGACAATGCACATCTTTTGATGGGTGGTTCGTACCTGTAACTGCAATGTTCGCTGCAGTAGAAGCACATCCATAATTTATGCCCCTATTATACATGTGAGTTCAGGTTTTTAGTAAATAACTTTGTTAATTTTCAACCGATTTCCAATTGAAAATTACCAAAAGATGCTTCGTGACAATACGCATGTTTTGATGGTTGGCTGGTTGCGGTACCTGCAATATGTCGATTAAATTGTGCCAATGTTTGTTCTTGCATTACGCTGTCTTGCGCTAAGTTTGTGATGAGCTATACATATTATTGGCAATAGCTTTGTTAGTTTTCATTGGATTTCCAACTGAAAATAATACAGACACTCGTCTTGAAAAGGCACACCTTTTGATGGGTCCCTCGTACCGGTAGCTGCAATATTAACTGCACATCCACCCATTTATTTACATCCACCACACACACTGATGAACACACATTTTAACACATTTGTGGGTAGGTATATCGCATTTATTCAAGCACATAAACATTATGAGTATGTGTTCACGCAATGCTACTCCAACTCTACTCATACAAGGCCATAGCACGGATTTATACAATAATCCGTGGCCATAGTGTACACATTCACACATTTTCAATCGCGACCAATATACTCGCGAGTCGCGACCCAGCGAACGAGGTTGTTAGTGTTACTTACATATTATGATTCAAGGATAGACTTTTGTCGGTATGACGGCACAACTCGTTTTGGTGACGCAAGATTATTGTGACGTCACATGTATTAATATCAATATTTTCAAATTATGATAAATTGGTACTTTTTTCTCGCAAAAACGAATGCCAGAACCGTAATCAGGACACTCTTTTCCATCATTCCACACACTTTTCCCAAGGTGCACTATTCCCTTTAACAATTTTAAACGAAAATCCTTCGTGTTTTCTGTTAGATATGTCCATTCTGTCCATAATGCTTCTACAGGACCTGTAAAGCAAATTCAGTCTACCTAGAAAAGCCAAATGGCGGTTAAAGCATTATTTAAGTGTTGTAAAAAAAAGAAGAAGATAATTTGGCCTAACTGAGTCGCTGTGACTGGTGCGTAGACTTGGCGCATATAATGGACAAGTTTCATGTCACGTAATCATATATTTTTGGGAAACTTTTACATATCATTTTTCATCAAAAAGACGATAGTGATGTTCATTTTTCTTTTAAAAAAATGTATAAATACCTTAGAAACTAATAACTATTTATACGTGTTGCCCTCTGATTGGTCATCATCGTGTAGCGTCACACATGATGATTCAATCGTCCGACGAACGCCATTAATAGGCGAGCGGGTATTGTTTTCGAAGATTCCGCTTGTGCTTAGTTGATGTAGTGGTAAAAAAGGGAGATATTACTATTGTTTCGTTCAGAAATGTAAAAATGCAACAATCACTTCGCCAAATGCGGTATTCATCGGCCTTCCGATGTCAAACAAGACACGAAAGCTGTGGTGTGCTGCGGGTCGCAGAAGTGGCGTTATTGGCGTGGTCATGCAGAAATGGCCCTATACTGCCTATAAAAGCTCCAAAGTGACTCGTATAACGCCACCTACCTCGCATAATGCCAGCTACCTGTTGATTGTTTGGCAAGACAAGTACTTTATCGTAGACTTCTGCATACGAAGCCGAGAAGTAATTTTATATCTTAAAAATGCTATGTAGTTATACATGGAAGTTTACCTTGACCAAAGGCACGCGCTCAATCATTACATCGGTGTTCGCACAGTGGTGGAAATTGAGGTGCATTTCCTCAAGGCCATACAAGTATACAAGCATTGTTTGCTTGTTTCAAAGTGGAAAACAGGGTTGTACGTTGACGCAGGCTGCTCATGAACCCGACATTTGATAATTTCAGAACTTAAATAAGTGTAAAACCGATCATCCCAAAACGGTGACTGTGGTACGACCACAAGTTTTTGGGAGGTGGGGTCACGTGACCTGGTCTGGTAACCTGACCTAAGATGACCCGATGATTTATTTTCACATAATGTGGACAATTGATGCACAAACAGCTGTGCCAAAAATGGCGGTGCTGCGAGTCGCCGTTTTTCCGCTATCCGCGAAAAACCTGAAGGGGTGTCTACCCCCTCACCCCCACCCCCCACGGCATGGCGCTGGTTAAAAAATATAGGGATGATGTGAGCATGCAGCCAGGTGTTAGGGTATTCATGTGAAGTAAAAAATGACCCCAGCTGTGCTGGAGTCATTTTGGTATGTGCCACTTTTGGTCGGGGCCACTCAAAGCACTTTTACCACCCCTGAGTGGAGCATAGATTGTTAAAAGTAGGTCATGCATGTTCGTTTCAAATGTGTATGATGTGCTGTACAAGAGTCGTCCAATTATATGCACCAAGTCTACGCACCAGTCACAGCGACTCAGTTAGGCCAAATTATATTTTTTTTTACAACACTTAAAGAATGCTTTAACCGCCATTTGGCTTTTCTGGGTGGACTGAATTTGCTTTACAGGTCCTTTAGAAGCATTATGGATAGGTCTCTAACATAAAATACGAAGGATTGTCGTTTACAATTGTTAAATGAAAACAAGTTTTTCGTTTTTTGGTCAAAACAGCTTTCAAAAACTCAAAATTTTGAATAACTACGTTTTTTATTTTTTCCCAAAATAATGTTGCTTTATACTCAGAATGGACCACCTCATCTTTTCCGCACCACCCGTTTTTGAATTTCTAACTTTTGGTTTGCACGACTCACCCTATTGTGTATGTTCCACCGATCAGTGAGTGTATAAGCTCCACCGGTCAGTGAGTGTATAGACTCCACTGATAAATGAGTGCATAAGCTCCACCCGTCAGTAGTGTAAACTGTATAAGCTCCACCGGTCAGTGAGTGTATACTGTATAAGCTCCACCGGTCAGTGAGTGTATAAGCTCCACCGGTCAGTGAGTGTATAAGCTCCACCAGTCAGTGAGTGTATAAGCTCCACCGGTCAGTGAGTGTATAAGCTCCACCGGTCAGTGAGTGTAAACTGTATAAGCTCCACCGGTCAGTGAGTGTATAAGCTCCACCGGTCAGTGAGTGTATAAGCTCCACCAGTCAGTGAGTGTATAAGCTCCACCGGTCAGTGAGTGTATAAGCTCCACCGGTCAGTGAGTGTATAAGCTCCACCGGTCAGTGAGTGTATAAGCTCCACCGGTCAGTGAGTGTATAACCTCCACCGATCAGTGAGTTTATAACCTCCACCGGTTAGTGAGTGTATACTGTATAAGCTCCACCGGCCAGTGAGTGTATAAGCTCCACCGGTCAGTGAGTGTATAAGCTCCACCGGTCAGTGAGTGTATAAGCTCCACCGGTCAGTGAGTGTATAATATCCACCGATCAGTGAGCTTATTACCTCCACCGGTCAGTGGGTGTATACTGTATAAGCTCCACCGGCCAGTGAGTGTATAAGCTCCACCGGTCAGTGAGTGTATAAGCTCCGCCGGTCAGTGGGTGTATACTGTATAAGCTCCACCGGTCAGTGAGCGTATAAGCTCCACCGGTCAGTAAGTGTATAAGCTCCACCGGTCAGTGAGTGTATAAGCTCCACCGGTCAGTGTGTGTATAAGCTGCACCGGTCAGTGAGTGTATAACCTCCACCGGTCAGTGGGTGTATAAGCTCCACCGGTCAGTGAGTGTATAAGCTCCACCGGTCAGTGAGTGTATAAGCTCCGCTGGTCAGTGGGTGTATACTGTATAAGCTCCACCGGTCAGTGAGTGTATAAGCTCCAACGGTCAGTGAGTGTATAAGCTCCACTGGTCAGTGAGTGTATAACCTCCACCGGTCAGTGAGTGTATAAGCTCCACCGGTCAGTGAGTTTATAACCTCCACCGGTCAGTGAGTGTATAAGCTCCACCGGTCAGTGAATGTATAACCTCCACCGATCAGTGAGTTTATAACCTCCACCGGTTAGTGAGTGTATACTGTATAAGCTCCACCGGCCAGTGAGTGTATAAGCTCCACCGGTCAGTGAGGGTATAAGCTCCACCGGTCAGTGAGTGTATAAACTCCACCGGTCAGTGGGTGTATACTGTATAAGCTCCACAGGTCAGTGAGTGTATAAGCTCCACCAATCAGTGAGTGTATAACCTCCACCGGTCAGTGAGTGTATACTGTATAAGCTCCACCGATCAGTGAGTGTATAAGCTCCACCGGTCAGTGAGTGTATACTGTATAAGCTCCACCGGTCAGTGAGTGTATACTGTATCAGCCCCACCGGTCAGTGAGTGTATAATCTCCACCAGTCAGTGGGTGTATAAGCTCCACCGGTCAGTGGGTGTATAAGCTCCACCGGTCAGTGAGTGTATAAGCTCCACCGATCAGTGAGTGTATACTGTATAAGCTCCACAGGTCAGTGAGTGTATACTGTATAAGGTCCACCGGTCAGTGAGTGTATAAGCTCCACCGGTCAGTGAGTGTATAACCTCCACCGGTCAGTGAGCGTATACTGTATAAGCTCCACCGGTCAGTGAGTGTATAGCCTCCACCGGTCAGTGAGTGTATAAGCTCCACCGGTCAGTGAGTGTATACTGTATAAGCTCCACCGATCAGTGAGTGTATAAGCCCCACCGGTCAGTGAGTGTATAAGCTCCACCGGTCAGTGAGTGTATACTGTATAAGCTCCACCGATCAGTGAGTGTATAAGCTCCAACGGTCAGTGAGTGTACAAGCTCCACCGGTCAGTGAGTGTATACTGTATAAGCTCCACCGGTGAGTGAGTTTATAAGCTCCACCGGTCAGTGAGTGTATAAGCTCCACCGATCAGTGAGTGTATAAGCGCCACCGATCAGTGAGTGCATACTCTATAAGCTCCACCGGTCAGTGAGTGTATAAGCTCCACCCATCAGTGAGTGTATAAGCTCCACCGATCAGTGAGTGCGTACTGTATAAGCTCCACCGGTCAGTGAGTGTATAAGTTCCACCGGTCAGTGAGTGTATAACCTCCACCGGTCAGTGGGTGTATACGCTCCACTGATCAGTGGGTGTATAAGCTCCACCGGTCAGTGAGGGTATAACCACCGGTCAGTGAGTGTATAAGCTCCACCGATCAGTGAGTGTATAAGCTCCACCGGTCAGTGAGTGTATAAGCTCCACCGGTCAGTGAGAGTATAACCACCGGTCAGTGAGTGCATAAGCTCCACCGATCAGTGAGTGTATAACCTCCACCGGTCAGTGAGTGTATACTGTATAAGCTCCACCGATCAGTGAGTGTATAATCTCCACCGGTCAGTGAGTGTATACTGTATAAGCTCCACCGGCCAGTGAGTGTATACTGCATCAGCTCCACCGGTCAGTGAGTGTATAATCTCCACCAGTCAGTGGGTGTATAAGCTCCACCGGTCAGTGGGTGTATAAGCTCCACCGGTCAGTGAGTGTATAACCTCCACCGATCAGTGAGTGTATACTGTATAAGCTCCACCGGTCAGTGAGTGTATACGGTATAAGGTCCACCGGTCAGTGAGTTTATAATCTCCACCGGTCAGTGAGTGTATAACCTCCACCGGTCGGTGAGTGTATAGGCTCCACCGGTCAGTGAGTGTATACTGTATAAGCTCCACCGATCAGTGAGTGTATAAGCCCCACCGGTTAGTGGGTGCATACGCTCCACCGGTCAGTGAGTGTATAAGCTCCACCGGTCAGTGAGTGTATACTGTATATGCTCCACCGATCAGTGAGTGTATAAGCTCCACCGGTCAGTGAGTGTACAAGCTCCACCGGTCAGTGAGTGTATACTGTATAAGCTCCACCGGTGAGTGAGTTTATAAGCTACACCGGTCAGTGAGTGTATAAGCTCCACCGATCAGTGAGTGTATAAGCTCCACCGATCAGTGAGTGCATACTCTATAAGCTCCACCGGTCAGTGAGTGTATAAGCTCCACCCATCAGTGAGTGTATAAGCTCCACCGATCAGTGAGTGCGAACTGTATAAGCTCCATCGGTCAGTGAGTGTATAAGCTCCACCGGTCAGTGAGTGTATAACCTCCACCGGTCAGTGGGTGTATAAGCTCCACCGGTCAGTGAGGGTACAACCACCGGTCAGTGAGTGTATAAGCTCCACCGATCAGTGAGTGTATAAGCTCCACCGGTCAGTGAGTGTATAAGCTCCACCGGTCAGTGAGGGTATAACCACCGGTCAGTGAGTGTATAAGCTCTACCGATCAGTGAGTGTATAATCTCCACCGGTCAGTGAGTGTATACTGTATAAGCTCCACCGGTCAGTGAGTGTATACTGTATAAGCTCCACCGGTCAGTGAGTATATAAGCTCCACCGGTCAGTGAGTGTATAAGCTCCACCGGTCAGTGAGTGTATAATCTCCACCGGTCAGTGAGTGTATACTGTATAAGCTCCACCGGTCAGTGAGCGTATACTGTATAAGCTCCACCGGTCAGTGAGTGTGTAAGCTCCACCGGTCAGTGAGTGTATAAGCTCCACCGGTCAGTGGGTGTATACTGTATAAGCTCCACCGGTCAGTGAGTGTATAAGTTCCACCGGTCGGTGAGTGAATAAGCTCCACCGGTCAGTGAGTGTATACTGTATAAGCTCCACCGGTCAGTGAGTGTATAAGCTCCACCGATCAGTGAGTGTATAGGCTCCACCGGTCAGTGAGTGTATAAGCTCCACCGGTTAGTGAGTGTATAACCTCCACCGGTCAGTGAGTGTATAACCTCCACCGGTCAGTGAGTGTATAAGCTCCACCGGTCAGTGAGTGTATTAGCTCCACCGGTCAGTGAGTGTATAAGCGCCACCGGTCAGTGAGTGTATAACCTCCACCGGTCAGTGAGTGTATAAGCTCCACCGGTCAGTGAGTGTATAAGCTCCACCGGTCAGTGAGTGTATAAGCTCCACCGGTCAGTGAGTGTATAAGCTCCACCGGTCAGTGAGTTTATACTGTATAAGCTCCACCGGTCAGTGAGTGTATAAGCTCCACCGGTCAGTGAGGGTATAAGCTCCACCGGTCAGTGAGTGTATACTGTATAAGCTCCGCCGGTCAGTGAGCGTATAAGCTCCACCGGTCAGTGAGTGTATAATCCCCACCGGTCAGTGAGTGTATACTGTATCAGCTCCACCGGTCAGTGAGTGTATAAGCTCCACCGATCAGTGAGTGTATAGGCCCCACCGGTCAGTGAGTGTATAAGCTCCACCGGTTAGTGGGTGTATAACCTCCACCAGTCAGTGAGTGTATAACCTCCACCGGTCAGTGAGTGTATAAGCTCCACCGGTCAGTGAGTGGAAATTGTATAAGCTCCACCGGTCAGTGAGTGTATGCTGTATAAGCTCCACTGGTCAGTGAGTGTATAAGCTCCACCGGTCAGTGAGTGTATAAGCTCCACCGGTCAGTGAGTGTATAAGCGCCACCGGTCAGTGAGTGTATAAGCTCCACCGGTCAGTGAGTGTATACTGTATAAGCTCCACCGATCAGTGAGTGTATAAGCTCCACCGGTCAGTGAGTGTATACTGTATAAGCTCCACCGGT
Organism: Chirona hameri; assembly: GCA_036785665.1. Taxonomy (NCBI): domain Eukaryota; kingdom Metazoa; phylum Arthropoda; class Thecostraca; order Balanomorpha; family Balanidae; genus Chirona; species Chirona hameri. The sequence goes on from JAXIVJ010005530.1 coordinate 55,595, forward strand.
CAGTGAGTGTATAAGCTCCACCGGTCAGTGAGTGTATAAGCTCCACCGGTCAGTGAGTGTATAAGCTCCGCTGGTCAGTGGGTGTATACTGTATAAGCTCCACCGGTCAGTGAGTGTATGAGCTCCACCGGTCAGTGAGTGTATAAGCTCCGCCGGTCAGTGGGTGTATACTGTATAAGCTCCACCGGTCAGTGAGTGTATAAGCTCCACCGGTCAGTGAGGGTATAAGCTCTACCGGTCTGTGAGTGTATACTGTATAAGCTCCACCGGTCAGTGAGTGTATAAGCTCCACCGGCCAGTGAGTGTATACTGTATAAGCTCCACCGATCAGTGAGTTTATAAGCTCCACCGATCAGTGAGTGTATAGGCTCCACCGGTCAGTGAGTGTATAATATCCACCGGTCAGTGAGTGTATAAGCTCCACCGGTCAGTGAGTGTATAACCTCCACCGGTCAGTGAGTGTATAAGCTCCACCGGTCAGTGAGTGTATAAGCTCCACCGGTCAGTGAGTGTATAAGCTCCACCGGTCAGTGAGTGTATACTGTATAAGCTCCACCGGTCAGTGAGTGTATAAGCTCCACCGGTCAGTGAGTGTATAAGCTCCACCGGTCAGTGAGTGTATAAGCTCCGCCGGTCAGTGGGTGTATACTGTATAAGCTCCACCGGTCAGTGAGTGTATAAGCTCCACCGGTCAGTGAGTGTATAAGCTCCGCCGGTCAGTGGGTGTATACTGTATAAGCTCCACCGGTCAGTGAGTGTATAAGCTCCGCCGGTCAGTGAGTGTATACTAGCTCCACCGGTCAGTGAGTGTATAAGCTCCACCGGTCAGTGGGTGTATAAGCTCCACCGGTCAGTGAGTGTATAAGCTCCGCCGGTCAGTGAGTGTATACTAGCTCCACCGGTCAGTGAGTGTATAAGCTCCACCGGTCAGTGGGTGTATAAGCTCCACCGGTCAGTGAGTGTATAAGCTCCGCCAGCCCGTGGGTGTTTAAGCTCCGCCGGTCAGTGAGTGTATAAGCTCCGCCAGCCCGTGGGTGTTTAAGCTCCGCCGGTCAGTGAGTGTATAAGCTCCGCCAGCCCGTGGGTGTATAAGCTCCGCCGGTCAGTGAGTGTATAAGCTCCGCCAGCCCGTGGGTGTATAAGCTCCGCCGGTCAGTGAGTGTATAGGCTCCGCCAACCCGTGGGTGTTTAAGCTCCGCCGGTCAGTGAGTGTATAAGCTCCGCCAGCCCGTGGGTGTATAAGCTCCGCCGGTCAGTGAGTGTATAAACTCCGCCAGCCCGTGGGTGTTTAAGCTCCGCCGGTCAGTGAGTGTATAAGCTCCACCGGTCAGTGAGTTTTACTGTATAAGCTCCACCGGTCAGTAAGTGTATAACCTCCACCGGTCAGTGAGTGTATAAGCTCCGCCAGCCCGTGGGTGTTTAAGCTCCGCCGGTCAGTGAGTGTATAAGCTCCGCCGGTCAGTGAGTGTATAAGCTCCACCGGTCAGTGAGTGTATACTGTATAAGCTCCACCGGTCAGTGAGTGTATAAGCTCCGCCAGCCCGTGGGTGTTTAAGCTCCGCCGGTCAGTGAGTGTATAAGCTCCGCCAGCCCGTGGGTGTTTAAGCTCCGCCGGTCAGTGAGTGTATAAGCTCCGCCGGTCAGTGAGTGTATAAGCTCCGCCGGTCAGTGAGTGTATAAGCTCCACCGGTCAGTGAGTGTATCAGCTCCGCCGGTCAGTGAGTGTATAAGCTCCGCCGGTCAGTGAGTGTATAAGCTCCGCCGGTCAGTGAGTGTATAAGCTCCGCCGGTCAGTGAGTGTATAAGCTCCGCCGGTCAGTGAGTGTATAACCTCCGCCGGTCAGTGAGTGTATAAGCTCCACCGGTCAGTGAGTGTATACTGTATAAGTTCCACCGGTCAGTGAGTATATAAGCTCCACCGGTCAGTGAGTGTATAAGCTCCGCCGGTCAGTGGGTGTATACTGTATAAGTTTCACCGGTCAGTGAGTGTATAAGCTCCGCCGGTCAGTGAGTGTATACTAGCCCCGCCGGTCAGTGAGTGTATAAGCTCCACCGGTCAGTGGGTGTATAAGCTCCACCGGTCAGTGAGTGTATAAGCTCCACCGGTCAGTGAGTGTATAAGCTCCACCGGTCAGTGAGTGTATAACCTCCACCGGTCAGTGAGTGTAAATTGTATAAGCTCAACCGGTCAGTGAGTAGTGTATAAGCTCCACCGGTTAGTAAGTGTATAACCTCCACCGGTCAGTGAGTGTATAACCTCCACCGGTCAGTGAGTGTATAAGCTCCACCGGTCAGTGAGTGTATAAGCTCCACCGGTCAGTGAGTGTATAAGCTCCACCGGTCAGTGAGTTTATACTGTATAAGCTCCACCGGTCAGTGAGTGTATAAGCTCCACCGGTCAGTGAGTGTATAAGCTCCACCGGTCAGTGAGTGTATACTGTATAAGCTCCGCCGGTCAGTGAGCGTATAAGCTCCACCGGTCAGTGAGTGTATAATCCCCACCGGTCAGTGAGTGTATACTGTATAAGCTCCACCGGTCAGTGAGTGTATAAGCTCCACCGATCAGTGAGTGTATAGGCCCCACCGGTCAGTGAGTGTATAAGCTCCACCGGTTAGTGGGTGTATAACCTCCACCAGTCAGTGAGTGTATAACCTCCACCGGTCAGTGAGTGTATAAGCTCCACCGGTCAGTGAGTGGAAATTGTATAAGCTCCACCGGTCAGTGAGTGTATGCTGTATAAGCTCCACCGGTCAGTGAGTGTATAAGCTCCACCGGTCAGTGAGTGTATAAGCTCCACCGGTCAGTGAGTGTATAAGCGCCACCAGTCAGTGAGTGTATAAGCTCCACCGGTCAGTGAGTGTATACTGTATAAGCTCCACCGATCAGTGAGTGTATAAGCTCCACCGGTCAGTGAGTGTATAAGCTCTACCGGTCTGTGAGTGTATACTGTATAAGCTCCACCGGTCAGTGAGTGTATAAGCTCCACCGGTCAGTGAGTGTATACTGTATAAGCTCCACCGATCAGTGAGTTTATAAGCTCCACCGATCAGTGAGTGTATAGGCTCCACCGGTCAGTGAGTGTATAATCTCCACCGGTCAGTGAGTGTATAAGCTCCACCGGTCAGTGAGTGTATAACCTCCACCGGTCAGTGAGTGTATAAGCTCCACCGGTCAGTGAGTGTATAAGCTCCACCGGTCAGTGAGTGTATAAGCTCCACCGGTCAGTGAGTGTATACTGTATAAGCTCCACCGGTCAGTGAGTGTATAAGCTCCACCGGTCAGTGAGTGTATAAGCTCCACCGGTCAGTGAGTGTATAAGCTCCGCCGGTCAGTGGGTGTATACTGTATAAGCTCCACCGGTCAGTGAGTGTATAAGCTCCACCGGTCAGTGAGTGTATAAGCTCCGCCGGTCAGTGGGTGTATACTGTATAAGCTCCACCGGTCAGTGAGTGTATAAGCTCCGCCGGTCAGTGAGTGTATACTAGCTCCACCGGTCAGTGAGTGTATAAGCTCCACCGGTTAGTGAGTGTATAAGCTCCGCCGGTCAGTGAGTGTATAAGCTCCGCCGGTCAGTGAGTGTATAAGCTCCGCCGGTCAGTGAGTGTTTAAGCTCCGCCGGTCAGTGAGTGTATAAGCTCCGCCGGTCAGTGAGTGTATAAGCTCCGCCGGTCAGTGAGTGTATAAGCTCCGCCGGTCAGTGAGTGCATAAGCTCCGCCGGTCAGTAAGTGTATAAGCTCCGCCAGCCCGTGGGTGTATAAGCTCCGCCGGTCAGTGAGTGTATAAGCTCCGCCAGCCCGTGGGTGTTTAAGCTCCGCCGGTCAGTGAGTGTATAAGCTCCGCCGGTCAGTGAGTGTATAAGCTCCGCCAGCCCGTGGGTGTATAAGCTCCGCCGGTCAGTGAGTGTATAAGCTCCGCCAGCCCGTGGGTGTATAAGCTCCGCCGGTCAGTGAGTGTATAAGCTCCGCCAGCCCGTGGGTGTTTAAGCTCCGCCGGTCAGTGAGTGTATAAGCTCCGCCAGCCCGTGGGTGTATAAGCCCCGCCGGTCAGTGAGTGTATAAACTCCGCCAGCCCGTGGGTGTTTAAGCTCCGCCGGTCAGTGAGTGTATAAGCTCCACCGGTCAGTGAGTTTATACTGTATAAGCTCCACCGGTCAGTGAGTGTATAACCTCCACCGGTCAGTGAGTGTATAAGCTCCGCCAGCCCGTGGGTGTTTAAGCTCCGCCGGTCAGTGAGTGTATAAGCTCCGCCGGTCAGTGAGTGTATAAGCTCCACCGGTCAGTGAGTGTATACTGTATAAGCTCCACCGGTCAGTGAGTGTATAAGCTCCGCCAGCCCGTGGGTGTTTAAGCTCCGCCGGTCAGTGAGTGTATAAGCTCCGCCAGCCCGTGGGTGTTTAAGCTCCGCCGGTCAGTGAGTGTATAAGAGCTCCACCGGTCAGTGAGTGTATAAGCTCCGCCGGTCAGTGAGTGTATAACCTCCGCCGGTCAGTGAGTGCATAAGCTCCGCCGGTCAGTGAGTGTATAAGCTCCGCCGGTCAGTGAGTGTATAAGCTCCGCCGGTCAGTGAGTGTATAAGCTCCGCCGGTCAGTGAGTGTATAAGCTCCGCCGGTCAGTGAGTGTATAAGCTCCGCCGGTCAGTGAGTGTATAAGCTCCGCCGGTCAGGGAGTGTATAAGCTCCGCCGGTCAGTGAGTATATAAGCTCCGCCGGTCAGTGAGTGTATAAGCTCCGCCGGTCAGTGAGTGTATAAGCTCCACCGGTCAGTGAGTGTATAAGCTCCGCCGGTCAGTGAGTGTATAAGCTCCGCCGGTCAGTGAGTGTATAAGCTCCGCCGGTCAGTGAGTGTATAAGCTCCGCCGGTCAGTGAGTGTATAAGCTCCGCCGGTCAGTGAGTGTATAAGCTCCGCCGGTCAGTGAGTGTATAAGCTCCGCCGGTCAGTGAGTGTATAAGCTCCGCCGGTCAGTGAGTGTATAAGCTCCGCCGGTCAGTGAGTGTATAAGCTCCGCCGGTCAGTGAGTGTATAAGCTCCGCCGGTCAGTGAGTGTATAAGCTCCGCCGGTCAGTGAGTGTATAAGCTCCACCGGTCAGTGAGTGTATAAGCTCCACCGGTCAGTGAGTGTATACTGTATAAGCTCCACCGATCAGTGAGTGTATAAGCTCCACCGGTCAGTGAGTGTATAAGCTCCACCGGTCAGTGAGTGTATAAGCTCCGCCGGTCAGTGAGTGTATAAGCTCCGCCGGTCAGTGAGTGTATAAGCTCCGCCGGTCAGTGAGTGTATAAGCTCCGCCGGTCAGTGAGTGTATAAGCTCCGCCGGTCAGTGAGTGTATAAGCTCCGCCGGTCAGTGAGTGTATAAGCTCCGCCGGTCAGTGAGTGTATAAGCTCCGCCGGTCAGTGAGTGTATAAGCTCCGCCGGTCAGTGAGTGTATAAGCTCCGCCGGTCAGTGAGTGTATAACCTCCGCCGGTCAGTGAGTGTATAAGCTCCACCGGTCAATGAGTGTATAAGCTCCACCGGTCAGTGAGTGTATAAGCTCCGCCGGTCAGTGAGTGTATAAGCTCCGCCGGTCAGTGAGTGTATAAGCTCCACCGATCAGTGAGTGTATACTAGCCCCGCCGGTCAGTGAGTGTATACTGTATAAGCTCCGCCGGTCAGTGGGTGTATACGCTCCACCGGTCAGTGAGTGTATAAGCTCCGCCGGTCAGTGGGTGTATAAGCTCCACCGGTCAGTGAGCGTATAAGCTCCGCCAGTCCGTGGGTGTATAAGCTCCACCGGTCAGTGAGTGTATAAGCTCCGCCAGTCAGTGAGTGTATAAGCTCCGCCGGTCAGTGAGTGTATAAGCTCCGCCGGTCAGTGAGTGTATAAGCTCCGCCAGCCCGTGGGTGTTTAAGCTCCGCCGGTCAGTGAGTGTATAAGCTCCGCCAGCCCGTGGGTGTTTAAGCTCCACCGGTCAGTGAGTGTATAAGCTCCGCCGGTCAGTGAGTGTAAACTGTATAAGCTCCGCCGGCCAGTGAGTGTATAAGCTCCGCCAGCCCGTAAGTGTATAAGCTCCACCGGTCAGTGAGTGTATAAGCTCCGCCGGTCAGTGGGTGTATAAGCTCCGCCGGTCAGTGAGTGTATAAGCTCCGCCGGTCAGTGAGTGTATAAGCTCCGCCGGTCAGTGAGTGTATAAGCTCCGCCAGCCCGTGAGTGTATAAGCTCCACCGGTCAGTGAGTGTATAAGCTCCGCCGGTCAGTGGGTGTATAAGCTCCGCCGGTCAGTGAGTGTATAAGCTCCGCCGGTCAGTGAGTGTATAAGCTCTGCCGGTCAGTGAGTGTATAAGCTCCGCCGGTCAGTGAGTGTATAAGCTCCGCCGGTCAGTGAGTGTATAAGCTCCGCCAGCCCGTGGGTGTGTAATTTACGCCGGTCAGTGAGTGTATAAGCTCCGCCGGTCAGTGAGTGTATAAGCTCCGCCAGCCCGTAAGTGTATAAGCTCCACCGGTCAGTGAGTGTATAAGCTCCGCCGGTCAGTGGGTGTATAAGCTCTGCCGGTCAGTGAGTGTATAAGCTCCGCCGGTCAGGGAGTGTATAAGCTCCGCCGGTCAGTGAGTGTATAAGCTCCGCCGGTCAGTGAGTGTATAAGCTCCGCCGGTCAGTGAGTGTATAAGCTCCACCGGTCAGTGAGTGTATAAGCTCCGCCGGTCAGTGAGTGTATAAGCTCCACCGGTCAGTGAGTGTATAAGCTCCGCCGGTCAGTGAGTGTATAAGCTCCGCCGGTCAGTGAGTGTATAAGCTCCGCCGGTCAGTGAGTGTATAAGCTCCACCGGTCAGTGAGTGTATAAGCTCCGCCGGTCAGTGAGTGTATAAGCTCCGCCGGCCCGTGGGTGTATAAGCTCCGCCGGTCAGTGAGTGTATAAGCTCCGCCGGTCAGTGAGTGTATAAGCTCCGCCAGCCCGTGGGTGTGTAATTTACGCCGGTCAGTGAGTGTATAAGCTCCGCCAGCCCGTGGGTGTGTAAGTTACGCCGGTCAGTGAGTGTATAAGCTCCGCCAGCCCGTGGGTGTGTAAGTTACGCCGGCCCGTGGGTGTGTAAGTTACGCCACGTCTCTCGGCAGCCGCCCTGTACGATCGCAGGCTGCTCATCACCTCTGTTGGCTCAGCACGGTTTGCTCAAAGTTTTATTCAAATAGGATGACCCGGCGCAAACATGCCGTCACTACCGGCTGTTGTCGGCCGGTAAACAGGTGTCGCCCGGCCGGCAGCGGTCCCACGTCCCTCCGTCTGTCTGTCTGTCTGTCTGGGGGCGGCGAAGGCCCGGGCGTGTACCGTGTGCCGACCGCCTCTGGCAGCCCAGTTTGTACACAACAGCCGTCACGGCCGGGCCCCGCTGAACGATCACGCGTCACAGGGCTCCAGCCACACCGGGAGTCCCAGCCGGGCCCCGCCGATGACGTCACAGGGCTCCAACCACACCGTCAGTCCCAGCCGGGCCCCGCCGATGACGTCACAGAGCTCCAGCCACACCGGGAGTCGACTCCGTGTCAGCAAAGATGGTGACAGGGCTCTTGGAGGCTTGTGTAATGAAAGCCACCTGTGGCAATGCTACTTGTATTGGTCTAACCTCCTCAACACAGTGGCGGCGGATTTGATTTTGACATGGGGGGAGGGGCAAGACTTCAATCAATTCAATTCAGGCACGTAGCCAGGATTTTTCTCAGGGAGAGGCGACAATACCTTTTCACCTGTCGAGGGGGGGGGGGGGGTGCAGCCAGAGATATTTAAAACCCGATTATTTCCATGCAACGCCCATAGACGTAATGTTAAAGCTTGACGGAATCCCATTTTATCTAGTGTAAACTGGATCGCTCAGGAGGGGGGGGGGGCATAGCCTCCGTGCCCTACGTCCCTGATTCAGTTCACGTAGTCACGTAACTTAAACACATAGGTTGAAGGATTTGAAGGAAAACTAAAAGTTCACCTTGGAAAATTTTCCCAAACACGATTTGATTATATTCTTAATACAATTTATTTTTATATTGTCAAAAATGGCCTTATATCGCGCCGATTCAGGACAGAAGGCCGTACATTATTATTGTTTATCAAAACCAACCATATGCATACTCTCTGAGTCAGAGTCCTGACGTTACGCGAATGAAGAAAAAAATGGATCAGCCAATCAGATTCGAAAGTAGTCGCGTAAGGATAGACTCGCATTAGAGATGTGCCAGCCTGCAAGCTGATTGGCTGATGGTATAGTCCAGGGGCGGATCTAGCCGGGTTTTTTTTTGGGGGGGGGGGGCAAATCCAGTGGCGTATTTCCAAAAAGTTGTTGAGCAGAGGCGTCGCCGACTTTTTTTAGAGGGGGGTCGGCAGAAATAAAAAAAAACATTTTTAATGGTGTGTATTTAAGCCTTCGCGGCATTTTGAATGTGGTTTTCATGTTATAGTAGGTACTTGTTATATAGCGCCACGAAGCGGCGCAAAATTTTCCGGATTTGCCTGATAAAACCCAGAAATATGGGCCTTGTAGAGGATAAGAAGCTAAAATTGCTATTAATTCAATTCACCGTTACAACGAACTGAAGACGATGACGATGGCTTCGTTATGACAATGACCACTGATGTGACGCCGCGAAGCGGCGTGAATTTTTTTATTTTAGGTCGTGGAAAACGAAATTGTAATATTAGAACCAGACCGTGAGTGGAACCAAGTATCAGGTAACCCCTATTCCTGGTTGCACATCTCGGCATGATGTAAAATATTGAAAAATATTGAAATTTTATGGGATTGCCTGATAAAACCCAGAAATATGGGCCTTGTGGAGGAAAGAAGCTAAAAACGCTGCTCATTTAATTCACCGTTACAACGAACGAAGACGATGACGTTGGCTTTGTTATGACGATGGCAACCGATGTGACGCCGCGAAGCGACGTGCAATTTCAATTTTAGGTAGTGGAAAACGATTTTTTTTTTAATTGGAACCAGACCGTGAGTGGAGCCAAGACTCAGGTAACCCCTATTACTAGTTGCACATCTTGGTATGATGCAAAATATTGAAATTAAGGTAGTGTTTCATATACATATTCCTCGGATAGTAAATCACGATGACAGGTAGCAGTCAGCGCTGAATAGTACATATGATAATAACTGTAAAGATATGTTACCGAACTGTAACAAACAACTGGTAACAGTGGAAACGGTTTAAAAGCCGCAAGAGGCAGAACGACTTTTCCCTGTGGTCCCTGTGGATCTGGAGGAGCCTGGGGCGAGATGGCTTGGGTTGAGCTGGCTCGGGGAGACGGTTCTGGCAAGGTCCCACTATTAGCCCTTCGGTCCAGCAAGTTGGGCACCGCTGGAGCTGCTTCCGGGAGCCGATATCCGCGTATTTGCGTTCGCTCGCCTTTTTCGGAACTCGGCAGACTAG
>JAXIVJ010005530.1:70000-73308 GCA_036785665.1 Chirona hameri
TGGTCACGACCGCCCTCGTTAATATCTGCTCAGCCGCCGGGCGGCGCGGCGGCCTCTTTGTCAGAGACTGTACTTGGCGTCAGGCGGAGCGGGGGAGCCGTAACGCCTGCTGCTAGTCGTACGATTTCTCGTGAAATAGAAAGATAAACTTACCTTCTCTCACATATATCCATCATTGTCCATACGAAAGTCATATTCGTAGTTTTGAGCTCAAGATGTCCGTATGGTAGTCCCTCGAGACAACTTTCAAAGATGGACCTATTCCTTTAAAGGTTCCAAGGGCTTGGGCCGTATATTCGATATACAAATATAGATAAATACAAATACAAATATATATATTATATATATATATATATATATAAATATATATACTATATATATATATATATATATATATATATATATATATATATATAAGTATATTATATATATATATATATATATATATATATATATTAATAGATATATATATATATATATTATATATATATATATATATATATCTATATATAATATATAATATATATATAATAATATATATATATATGTATATATATATATATATATATATATATTTATATATATAAAATATATATATATATATATATATATATATATATATATATATAATATATATATATATATATATATATATATATATATATATATATACCATTATAATATATATATCTAATATATATATAATACTAATATATATATATATATATATATATATATATATATATAATATATATATATATATATATATATATATATATATATATATATATATATATATATATTCTATATATATATATATATATATATATATATATATATTAATATATATATATATATATTATATAGTTTATAAATATATATATATAGAATATATATATATATACTATATATATATAATATATATATATATATATATATATATATACTCTATATATATATATTATATATATATATATACCGTAATATTCGAAACTGGTATAGCTGATTCCAAACTGGTGTCGCTAGTTCCAAGTTTGAAATGGAAGACCCCTCAGTTTACTAACTCCAGCTCCTAAAAGATGGTATGGCCCATTGGCCCATGTCATACCTGACAATTGCCATACTGCATTCTCATGCTTGTAACGTGCCTTTTCCTCCGTTTTGTTTGGTCCTTCAACGCTTGGAATGGGGGCCTTTTCAAAGCTCGAGAAGGGGCCCTTTCGAGGCGCTGCCCCCCCCCCCCCCTGGACGAAAATCCTAGCCACTGTGTGGACTGTGTGGACTGTGGTTAATTAACAGCCATACCACTGCAACTTAGACAGTAATGCGCATGTATAGGTCGCTCAGCTTTTTTAGAAGCGGAAAGTACGCTTTAACTTAGTCAACAAGTCACCTCTAGCAGTGGCGTCGCCTCAAAAATTTAGTGGGGGGGGGGAGCAGGGGCAGCCATAAAGACATAAAGACATAAAAGAAAAGTGCAACAAAGAGCCTCTTGGGCAATCCGAGGTTGCACCCCACCCCACCTCCCTCCCCCCCCCCCCCCCCTCCACCAGTCTCGCCCCTTCAAATCACCTTACTCTACCTGCATAAAAGAAGGCTAATCCCACGAGTATTTTTGAACTAATCCCTTCTCTGTAAAGTATTTATCTAATCTAATTTTGAAGGAAGCAAGTGTCACTGCATCAGCGATATCCCCTGGTAGCATATTCCAATGTCCTACAACCCTTCTACTGAAAAATGACTGTCGTAGCCTAGTCCTACTTTGTTTCATAATGAGTTTATGCTGATGACCTCTACCTCGATTTCCCTATTGAACTCAAACATACCCTTTAAATATCCAGAATGCTGACTATTTACAAATTTGAAGACTTCAATTAGATCTCTCTTAGCCCTTCTATATCTAAGTGAAAACATACCCAATTCTTTAATCTATCTTCATAATGTAAACTACCAAGACAATTAACCATTTTTGTTGCCCTTTTTCTTAACTCTTTCTAACAACCAGCAATCCTTTCTCATATGTTGGAGACCAGGCTTGTACACAATACTCCAAATGTGGTCTAACGTATGCACAATACAGTTTTGTTATTACCTTTTCACTCTTGTAGGAAACATTTCTGTTAATGGCCCCTAGCATTCTAAGTGCCTTTTTCCTAGCTTCTACAACCTGGTCTGACGCTGATAGTCTATTGTTTACCACGACACCTAAATCTCTTTCTTTTCAATCTGCTCCATTTCTGACCACCATTTCATACCTAGTTTACTGCTAACCCTCCAGCGTGCAAATCTCACATTTACTCAAATTGAATTCATCTGCCATGCTCAGACCACTCAACTAGCTTGTCCAGTCTGATTGAAAAACACCTGATCATGTTTTCCTCTAATAATCCTGACAACTTTAGATCGACTGCAAATTGCAAGACTTTGCTGTCTATACTGTCTCAATTGCATTCACAAATATTATAAAAAGCAATGGGCCCAGGACTGAGCCCTGTGGAACCCCACTGAGAACCTCCTTCCATTGTGATTGGCACCCATTCAATATAACCCTTTGCTGCGTCCTAGAAAAGCAACGTTTCTATCCAATCCAGAATCTTGCCCCTGATCCCATGAATTTTAAGTTGCAACCCCTGTCTGTATGGGGGACTTTGTCAAATGATTTACCTGAAATCCAAGAAAAGCTACATCTAGCTGTTTCACCCTGATTCAAGCTATCTGTTGCAACATCCAAAAACTCCAGAAGATTAGTTACAAGAACGGCCCTTCTCTAAGCCATGGCTGTGTATCCTTGATGAGTTCATTTTGCTCCAAGAATTCAACAATCTTATCTTTGGATGATTGACTCAAGCACCTTGCAGGACTAATGAGGTCAGACTTAACCGGCTATAGTTTCCTTTTACTTCTATCTCCCTTTTTATGATAGGAACAACATTTGCTCTTTTCCAATCAAGTGGAATTTTACTATCAGCGAGTGATTTAGAAATATTATGGCTAATGGATCGACAACTCCCTTCAGATTCCTCATAAAAGTCCTAGCATTGATTTCATCAGGTCCTCTCTGCCCTTGTTAGGCCTTACTTTCTTTTAGATATTCTAGAACAAGTTCACTACTTATGCCACCTAGCTCCTCCTATAGTCTCCTCTGGTCCTCTGGCTCAGGCCTGAAGTGCTCGCAATACTACTCCTGTGTCCACGATAGTAAGACAGATTGAAACTGATCATTAAGCACTTCAAAACCATTTCACTGTCCTTGCTAACTAACACATCATCGACTTAAATGGACCTATATTTTTGGAAACTGTACTTGA